>JAJTUV010003093.1:0-76181 GCA_021653895.1 Mastomys natalensis | reverse complement strand
AATGCTGAGATTATAAAAATACACCATCTTTCTCAATCTTCTTAAACAAAGCTGCCCCACTTTAACTCACTGTGCTGCTTAATGGAATTTTAAGTGGCTACAGCTGACATATTCATAGGGATTCACAGAAATATGCTGGACCAAGAGCATGGTGTTTGTAAAAGCCACAACAAGAGGCACAAGGTTACATCAACCAATACACGGTCACTTTTCCCTCAAGGGAAAAAGGCATTCTTTCCTCCAAGTTCTCCTGGCTACTCTGTCACTCCCATTCTTATCAGGTGTCTGCCTGGCTATGGCACACTGACCCTGCCAGGGCCAGGCAGAATTCAGATTCAGCTCACTCTAGCATATAACTAACTCCAACACAAGATGCCTCCTGATGTCTCACAGACAAGCAGTATATTCTGAGTGGGGAGACACAAAACTTCCAAACAGGTTCTGATCATGTAGTTTGGGAGCTCTAATGAGTAATATCTTCAACCTTTTTACCCTCTGCTGAAAACCTAATTCAGAGCCCTTTCCCCCATTTCTTACCAAGTGCACTTCCCATTTCAGTTTGACATACACCCTCAACCCTTGAGTTCACTCTCCCTTAAGCTACTCTACACAGGGCTCAAGTTTCAAGTCTGCTTCCAAACTGGAAAGTTGGTGTCCTCCTGGGCAGATCCATACACCTGTATCTTTCCTCTTCAGTGTAACTCTGGCTCTCCAGATGATGACCCAGGCAAACTGTTCATTGAGGGTGAGTCACCTGCTCAGCTTCATCAGACGACTGTAGCAGCTATTGATAAGTGGCTGCCCACCCTGAGAGTGGCCCTTCCTCTGCTCCCCTCAGCCTTGTGTCCCAAACACTGAGCAGGCTCACCCACCTGGGACTCTTCCTGTCATTTTTGCTCCTACCTATCAAGTTAAGATATGACCTTGGGGAGCCACTTGGCCACAACTTGACAGTATTCACCCCAAGTTGTTCTGTTCTTCCCAGTGAACAGCGAGGAAAGGGGGGGGGGAGATTTTATGGGAGTGGGTAGAGCGGATGTTAATGTTAACAATCTTTGGAAATTTCTTTAATTAAAATAGAAGCTGTGTATCATTGTCCTGATCTTGTTACTTACCTATCCATATGATGGCACTCTTCTAGTTGTTCATTGGGTTGATTTCTAGGAGGTGGCCACCTGAGAAAGCACACTGCCTCTCTCCATACCTGCTGACAAGGCTAGAAATGAGGAAAATGAGGTTTTAACCTTCCATTGCTCTACCCAATGCCAGTGAACATACATGACAGATTTATGCCAATTGGTTTTCTAAATTAACTAACAAATTAGATGACAGAGAGAGGTTTGGAAAGTTCCCTTCCTTAGCAAATGTGCTTCGTTTTTATACTTTTAAAAAATTCATGTTGTTGAAATATGATTCGATCTGGGAAGCGTTCTTTCTTTTATTGTGTGTGTGTGGTGTGTGTGTGTGTGTGTGTGTATGCACATTAGTGTGTGGGGGCCATCAGATACTAAAAGAAGGCATTGGATTCCCTGAAACTGGAGTTAGGAACCATTTTAAGCTATCTGATGTGGGCACTGGAAACTAAACTCAGGTCATCTGCAAGGTTGTATGTATGCATAAACACTGGGCCATCTCTCCAGAACCCACAGTGTCTTCCATCATGATTTATGACTATGCAAAGAAGAAATAAGATGACTCTTTCAGAAGAATGATTTTATTTAGGGAAAGCACTACTTTCTGTAGTTAAATAACTGCAGGCTGAAACCTGAATGAGCGCCTCTTAGAAACTTCCACATAGGGCTTTGCGCTTTAAGCCACAGGCTCCTCTGAGAACCAGGCTTGAAAAGGATTTTACGGTCTCATCTGGCTTTACTTCCAGACTCAAAGCATCTCTGATGTGATTTTCCACTCATGAAATTCTATGATTTCATGAAAGAAATGTGATAGAATTACATCGAAGTTTAATGCAAGACATGCAGGAAGACATGATGGAAAATTCAGCATGTAAATTTTAAGACCTTCAACTTTACCACAAAAGTCGACAGTATCCAATTTACCTAAGATGATGAATCTGAAGGAGGGTGATAAAATATCTCTTATATCAAAATGCGTGTGTTGGCCTGAAACAGCCTTGTAGTTTCATAACTGCTTATGGAGGCCTTTTGTCTCTGATAGCATTGTCTTATAATAGTCCCTTCTATCTTTACTGACATACTGGTGGGGAGAGTTCTGTCATAGATCCTCTCTTTTCCTACTTCCCACCAAGTATATTCAACTTTTCTCAACATGGATTACCCACATATCTGTCTAACTCCAGACCTCTCTATAAAGTGCTATGTTAAGCACCTGTGGATTTTGTGGTCACATAGCAAATTATTGCCAGAAACAAGTAAGGGAGAAGTTTTCTCTGGCTTCCAGTTGCATGGGGACTGAAGTCCATTGTCATAGAAAAGAGTGCAAACAAGAGTTATTCTCCACATGCTGGTGAGAGCTTTCAACACTTAGCCTCTGACTAGGTTAGCATGAAGCAGCCAAGGGTAACATCACCAAGGCTTTACCCACAGTGACCCATTTCCTCCAGCTGTATCCTACATACTAAAGATTCTACAGCCTTCCAAAAGAGAGCCACTAGCTACAGACCAAGTGTTCAAACACATTCCTTAATATAAGGACATTTCTGACTCATAGCAGAACGACTTCCCACACTGTACATGTACCAAACTGGATAACCAAACTTCTCCTTGGTTGTATGACCTAGAGAAGGATAATTTAACTCCTAAATCATAAAACCTTTCTAAACCAAGACTAAACCTATCCTTCTTTTTTACATCAGTCCAAAGAGCTATCAAATCAGTTTTGAAGATTTTTGTATGTGTCAGGATTCCCTAGAGGAACAGAACTAATATTAGATTTTTAAAAGAGAAATTATTAGATTGACTTACAGTTGGAATATTCCAGTACTGACAGTTTTATACTGGAGAGGCTGAGATCCATGAGGCTGAATGCAAAATCCCAATATGGTTTGAAGACCTGAAGGATTCCTGGAAAACCCTGTGATCTTCTGATCCTGCTTCAAACCTAAAGAAGCCGGTTCTCATCTCAATAAAGGAATCAACAGCAGCAGCAGCAACAGTACACAAACTTGACAGTAAGAATGGATGCTGCATTGACCCAAAATGGCAAAGCTTTCCTTTTTACATTTCCTTTCAACAAGGACAATATTAGAAGGTGCCAGAACATTTAGGGTGGGTTTGCCTTCACTTTAGGGAAATCAAACCAATACCCCAAAGATGAGCAAAGAGTCCTCACCTGGGTTCTGTTCCAGGGGATTCTAGGTTGTACCAAGTTGACAATTAAAGTTAGCCTTCACATTCTTCTTTATAAAATATTTCTCTAATATGTATAACTATTTCCATCTTCCATCCAGGTTGAAACAATGCCTGAAACTTCTCTTCAGTTCAAGTCTTTCCTGTATTCATTCTTGAGCACACGAATTCTTAGAGCTAACCTGATGTACCAAGGACCTTAAATCCCTCTGGCAAAAAGTTCCCAAAGAACAAGCTCACAGAATCCTCAAGGTTTCTGCAGCCAGCTTAAGAAATCTCACACAAGATTTAGATTCCTATTTGAAATTACTTCTTTGTTCTAGCCTAATGTCAGATTCCTGCCTGAAGCCCACTTCCTTGTTCTTGGCCAATGTCAGATTCTTGCCAAGCAGCCCCAAAGGCTTTCTGCCTCTCCTCCTTTTTTATTTCATTAACAAGACTGAGCCTGTCTTAGGTCACTCTGACAAGAATGCCTTCTTTACCCATCATGAAATATACATTATCCAAAACAATGCACTTCTGTCTTAGGTTGGTAAGGCTCTGTGCAAAGAAGTAATTTCAAACAGGATTCTAAATTTTAGGCTAGAACAAGGTAGTAGTCTTCAGACATGAAAATTATCTTGGGCTAGGACAGGGAAGTAGGCTCAGATACTTTGGTCATCCTGATAAGCCCTTAGAAACAGTTATCATGGGAGTGTTTAGGTAATTGGGTTTAATGCCTTGTTTTTTCTTTGATTATTTATGTTTATTGTCTTGCTTGTTCTTTGACTATTTGCATCTATTGTATTGCTAGACTCTCAACCTAGAACTGACCTTAAAACATGCATGTAATTAAAATGGTATAAGAGCATAAAGGAGGGGGGGTGGGATAAGGGGTTCAAGGAAGAGGAAATGGGGAAAGGGGATAACATCTGTATTGTAAATAAATAAAATATCCAATAAAGAAATTAAAAAAATAAAAAAAGAAATCTCATACAAGAGTGCCTAGCTTTCTAACTTGGATAGAAGAAACTTCTTAAAGGCTCTTCCTTCTTAGCACTGGGAACTCCCCACTTAACCACTCCATAACCTAAAAACAAGGCAGGAAAAGCCAGGATGGACAGCCTGAAGAAGATAAAAATCCTTGATAAGAAGGAAGGAAAAGAGAGGCAAGACAGTGCCTATCTGTTTCTGTGGACAAGTCAAACAGGTGTTTCTTTTGTTTTTGTTTTTGTTTTCTCTTAGATAATGATGTAGATCTTTAAGAATATAGATTTTAGGAACAAATCAGGAATGTGCTTATGATTCCAGCACCTAGGAAGGTGAGGCAAGAGAATCAAATTGTGACTTCTAGGCCAGCCTGGCTGCATAGTGAGACTCTGATTCAAGATAGGTAGATAGGCAGATAGATACTTACATACACTCATGCACACATAAGTACATACATACATACATACATAATAGGTAAATATAGATAATAGAGATAGATGATGATGATGACGACAATGATAGATACATACATACATCATATATACATACATAGATTATAAATAAATATAGATAATACAGATAGGTGATGATGATGATGATGATGACAATGATTGATATATGGATAGAGAGAGATAAATAGATGATAAATAAAATATTTCTTAGTGAAAATTGTCATAAGACAGACATTTTTGAAACAAAACCTTCACTCTAACCCCTACTAAAAGTAGACAACATCCACTTCCTCTGAGATTCAGTTTTCTCTGCAGTGAAAACAAGAACAAAAAAGAAAGTTAATTGGTTCTGCAGAAGAGCTGTAACTTACTGGTTGAGTAAGGGGTACAAAATCAGAATGATGGACAGAGATGAATGGCAAGGACAGAAATATTGGCTCTTGTAGGCCAGGAAATTGAAACAGATAAAAACAGCTCAGGGCCATTCAGTCTATGGTTTATAGGAAAGGTTGGACCTTCCCAGAAGCCCTGCCTCTGCCCTGGCACAGGACCCAGGCAGGGAGTAGGAAGTAGAAAATATTTCCAAAGCCTGCAAGGTGATGCTCAGACATAACTGGAAGGCATCCCACAACATCCAGGAAAACTAAAACATTACTTCAGGATTCTTCAGCAACTTCTCCCTGATGCACAAGTGTCCATGAACTTTATACCAAAGACTATATGAGGACAGAGACACTGGGAGAGACAGAATGCAGCCGGGAAACATTGAACCCATGTTTATTCAAACTCTATGGAACTGATCAAATGTGGAAAATATTATTCCTCACTTATATGAAGTATTTAGCACAAGTTTAGAATACACTGCTACCTGGTAAGTATGCTAGTTCTTGTCATCATGACAAAATGCCTAAGAGAAACAGTTCTAAGGAAGGATGGACTCATTAGGCTCGTGGATTTGGATGTTTCTGTCCATGATGATCCATCTCTGTTGTTTTGAGTCTGTTGTGAGGCAGAACATGGATAGATGCATGTAGAAGAGCAGAGTTGCACTGGCTGAGAAAAAGAAACCAATGCTCAGAGATGGAACCTGCACTGTAACACCTCCAAGAATCCAGTTCCTTCAATATACCACATCTCTGAAGTTCCTGTCCTGTCCTCAGCAGCCTGTAATAGCCAATAATAATCCATAACAAGTCTATTCCCTCATAAGATAATCACTTCCCTAAAGTTCCACCATGATCACACTGAGGGACCTCGCCTTCAACATCTGAATGTTCCTGAGACCTTTCAGATCCTAGAATAGTATTAAGCTCAGACTACAACTGACTCCCCTCTCTGAGAGAGATTATTTTGGGACAATAAATGGATTGATAATAGTATCTAGTGGTTCTGATATTTGTCACTATTTCAGATAAGCCTGGGTAGAGGCAAGGACCTGGCAGCATTTAATTTTCTGATTCCAGTAGCTCAGAGACCAGCTTATACTGGCCAGACCTTCCTTTGTTTCCACAAGATACTCCATTGTCTTTCTCTGATGGCAAAGCCAGATAATCAGTTTCTGTCACATGATTCTTAAAGAACATCCAAGCTTAGTTGAGCTTTCTGCCTAGAACATCAGCTACAGGAACAGTAAACTGGAATAGCATCAAGTAATATGTCCCCATTCTGCAAAAAGTGGAGGAGCATCCCTGCCCAGAGCTTACCTGCCAGACTGACAGACACCTCTGTTGAGTCTGCTGAACAGCCCATACATTGCCTCTGCCCACATCCCTACCATGTTGCCTCTGGGATCACTTCCAAAGACCCAACCCCATGTAGAAATCTCCATGACAGATTCTCCTTCCTAGGGCAGCAGCAACTCACTTGTAAGTCCTTGTACATAACTCAACTTCCCTGTGCCTGGGTTTTCCATTCACCAAATAAGCATTGTAATAGACTTCCTTCACAGTGACATCAAGAGATAAATTAACAATATATGTGAACTGCACAGAAAAACATTTGAAAAATGATAAGTACTATTTCATTATTCTTACATTGTGATTTATTAGCAGTTTTATTATTACTGTATGTTAATAGTACATCAACTATTTCCCTTTTATATAACTTAAATTGGTTATAAATTGCAACAAGTTGGGCAGGAGAGATGATTCAGCAAGTAAAGAGCTGATGGCCTTAGTTTGACCCCTAGCCCCATGGTGGACAGAGAACTAATTCCAAGTTGTCCTGTGGTGGCCTCCACATTTTCTCTTCTCTCTCTCTCTCCTCTCTCTCTCTCTCTCCTCTCTCTCACACACACACACACACACACACACACACACACAAATAAATGAGTGTAGGAAACAAGACAAATTTCAAGGAACCCTGTCTCTAACACTCACAACAAAAGCAAAACACCTGAGTTTTACAAGAGCCCTGGGTCACACGTTTCCCTTCTGGCAGGGTTCACTCAGAATCTCGTATTTGAGCCTTCAGGGGTCTCAGAAGGAAACTCCTCTACTAACACAAGTGGGTTTCGGTGAGCGGTGATGGGTGAGGATGAAGCATGGCTTGCTGCCAAATGCTCTTTTGTAAGTGGTGCTCCATATTTGTGCCTAGAGGTGCAGGGCTGAGAGCATTGTGATAAACTAGAGATTAACATATGGAGCCTAGATCACAAATGCGCAAATGGTAACAGTGGACCATATTTTATTGCTGTCATTTGTTTTAAATTGACATCAAGTCACTCTTGGTTTCCCTTTGTGTGGCATATGAAAATCGTATGTGCCTCAAGCCGATATAATTAAATCTTGTTCAGCAGTGAAGCCAATCTAACTAAGCACTCACTGCCTGAAACTCCTGGTGCAAAGACAGTTGTCCTTTTCATTAGTCTGTTAGGACAGATTCAGAACATTATATATTTGTGTGTGCCTAGAGTAGGTATTTCACTCAGTGCCTCATGTGTCTCCAAGGCCAAAAGCAAAAACAGCAGAGGTTCTCTTATAAGGAAAGGTCAGAGCCAGAGTACCCAGAATTTGCCTGACATAGTGATGAGAGGAGAAAGAGCAAGATGCAAACACAGAGGGCTGCCTGGCCACACCTTTGAGGAGAGACTCTCCCAGGCCAGTTGTTGTCTGTACTCCTACCCTAGCATGGCATGCAATAAAGTCCAAGTCTGCATCCATGAGCTACGGAGATCCTGGGGGATCAAATAACCATCCTGAATATTGACCACATACTGCCTTGTTTTCCAACTCAAAAACCTGTCTCAGTGTGGATTTCAACAACTCAGTAAATAAGCCCAGAATCTTGTGCTTACAGAAACCTAGGACATAACCATTTTCTTGGCATTGTCAGTTTTCAAATGCATCATGACCTCTGTAGCTGCTTCCCACCGTCTCCCCATGACAATACCCACCCCCATAATCTCTGTATCAGCCTCCTCTTCTGAGACTGCAGCAGCTCCTACAGGACTGGCTCTCCTCCTGCATGTCAGCTACCAGACCACTCCTGACTTCACCAGAACAGCTATCATCCGCTCCTATTGTTTTTAGCATCAGGATCTATCTTTAAGGTCTTCTTTCTGAAGGTGTCTTCTCTGGCCAAGCTAATGAACAGACTGAGAGTTCAAGGGAGCCCCTTTAGGGAAGTTCTTAGGACACCTCCCTACCATCAGATACTGTTTCCATTATCTGTTTATCTGGTTCCATTTTCCCCCAGCTTTCTGCCAGAAAACACATTGTAAGAGAACAGAGACCTTTCCTGGCTATTCCAGCTGAACATTCAGTGCCCATAATAGATGTTCAACAAACATTTATTAAATTAAGTACAGTTACTGAAGACTAAATAATCAAATCTAAACCAAGACCAAACTGACAAAGATCTGAGTCAGCTGAGATGACCATGCTTGGAGCATTACACTACTCACTCTAGTGCATGCTATTTTATTTCATCTAATCCATTGCTTTCTAAAGTATTTTGTGAATGGCACATAACATCCAGTTTTTGATAATCTCAAATTATTAAGTTAAAGGCGTAAACTGTCAAGAAAATTAACTATTCCCAAGTTCAAATTGAGAGAGAAAAAGAGATTCCGGAGGGTGGGGGTGTCAAAGTCAGGCCTGAGTTCAGAACCTGTCCTCTTCCTATTGTCTAAGAAGTTGAAATCATAAATGCTTATATATGTGTATGTGTATATACACACATGCATATATATACACACTCACATCTCTCACACATAAACATGATTGGTCTTGAGACCTCACTGAGTCACACAAGTGTGATCTGTCTGTATAAACTAGATGGTCACAGCATCACACTCAACAACTGTGTGCTCCAGCTTCTTTCTCTGTAGGTAACTGTTGTATCCATGTTCCCTACCTTCAAGAAGATGATGGAAACAAAAAATTTTTAAGAAAGTATTTGTAGGCCATTCCAGACTTTCACCATAAAAATAATTTTCAAAGGTCAATTTCATTGTTTCCCGGAATAGAGAAAACACACCAGATTTTTTTTAAATAGTATGTTTGTTTTGTCTTGTTTTGTTCCTTTGGCCCACTAACTATGAAAAGAAGGATTGTACCAGATGGCCTCTGAGATCTCTGCCAACTTGAACCTTCAGAAACCAACAGAGTGGAAAAAAATACAGGCTTTGAAGTAAACAGACACAAATTGTAATGGTGAAACTCTCTGAGCCTTTATTATTGTGTAAAATTGACTTAATAAATTTACTTCTAAGAGTAGCTATAAAAACTAATATGGCACTTAGCACAAGGCCCTGAACACAGGTATTTTTAAGTGATGACCAATATGATTGCTATGAAGAATTTTGTTTCCTCCTAAAATGACATATTGAAGCACTAAGCTCATAAAAAATGTCATCTTACTTAGAAATGATATCTTTGTAGAGATGATAGAGTTCAAATGAAGTCATTAGGCTACCCATAAACCAGTAGGACTGGTTTATTTATATAAGGGTGAATCTGGGTATACAGAGAAACATACGCACTGGGTTCAATGGGACAGGGGTTGGTGATGACAAGGGTAGAGGTCAGGGCGATACCTCCACCGAAGAACATCTGGGAGGTTGACAGCCAGTTCCAGGAGCCAGGCAAGAGGCATGGACAGAGTATCCCCCATATCTCTCAGTGGGAACTGTCCTCCACTTGATCTTGGACTTCTAATCTCCAGTACTGTGAAACACAGTTTCTTGCATTCAAGCTGCCCACTTTAGAACACTGTGTTATGATGTCTGACAAATTAAGACATGGCTCTGAACTGCTCATTCTTGGTGGATTTATAGTGTGTTTCCACCTCACAGTTGGTATTTGTCAAAGTGTTTTGACAACCAGCTCCACGATAAAAAATATTTTACTTGATTATATATACATATCTATGCACACACAAAATACTAGAAGATTGATAAAAATAATACAGAATTCTCATTCTCAAAATACACTGATATTTTCATCTGTGTTACTTTTTAATCTAGTCATGAACCATAACTTGACTTCACAGGTACTAGCAGGACAACAAATTCCTGCAAAATGTGGCCATGCCTTTCATAACTTAGGCTGCTAATACTCAAATGAGCCCCTGGCAATTGGCTTTTCAAGCTAACACATATTTGATGCCTTTTTATGTCACTGTTTTTGGATGCCAAGCTATTCAACATCTATGGGAATTTAAAAAATAGCTACCAGGAAAAGTATATGTTGAAGGCTGCTGGATGTTCATCCATGTTCAGATTATACTATGGTGAAAAGGCATGTTAGATGTTTGCTTGATACACTAGCTAGTTATCTTGGATGGTACTGTCTCTCCCAAATGATGCTCACATAGTGTGATCAGGTTTGGGGTTTTTTATTTGTTTGTTGTTATTGTTGGTTTTTTGTTTTGTTTTTGTTTCTGTTTTGTTTTTTAAAAGCACATCATTTTATACCAGGTACCCACTTTAGTAGTCATTGACATCTGATCTAACTTTCTGAAAATTCTACTGAGTAGCTGTTGTAAAATGATTAACCACCTGCTCTGGCTCTGTACACTCGCTTATCACTGTGGATGGGGCATTGACATATCACCTAACATAGCTGAGGGAATGAGGCAGTTCCTCACATTCCATACAGATGAAGTAATCATGATTTTCACCTTAAAACCTTTTCTACTACTGATTTACCTTAGAGATCATGATCCCACTAGCAATTATTATAAATGTGGCTAATTATAATCGATACTGGGTCTGTGGTCTTTTCCTGGTGGCCTTGAATGTCATAATATTCTCGGAGGCCCTACTGACATCCTGAGGGACTCCAGACTCAGGTATGGGGATTCAGGATGGGCCCTAAGCAGAGGCAAGTCCAAGACTAACTTGGAGGGCCAGGGGAGCCTGAAATCACAGCTACCACAGAGTAAAGTCAGTAGTCAAGGTCAGGCCCTAGACAGAGCATGTGCCTCAACTTGGAGAACCAGGGTTAAACAGCCTAGTCTGGAGTGAGCAAATTCATGGACTTGAAAGCCCCAAGGAGCCCCAGACTATGACCAATGCAAATTTTCAAATTAAAACAAAACAAGAGTAAACAAGTTTAACTGATACACGTTCTTAAGATAAGACTGATTGATCAGGGAGTTGTCACCTTTCAGACATCTGAAAAGGCCAGCTGATGTATACTTTAAGACAAGACCAGTTTGGATGTTGTCATGAAAGTCCAGACATCTGGGGAGACATTAGGGAGATCAGACACAATCATAGACCCAGTCTGCAGGGCCGAAGCAGTAGACATACTCCTGTCTCCCTAGTTTGGGCATATGAGTGAAGGTGGTCATTATATGCTTTTTATTTGGCCTCTGACTGCATGAAAGTTCTAAGTTCTAGCTTTTGAGGTTTATTTATGTCTGTTGAAGTTTTGTTTTCTGGTGTGCTTATAAGATTTGTTGCAGAAATAAGAATCAGACAGAGTACAGCCAAATTGCCCTGGAGTTGTATTCTGCAACACTTTTAGGAGTTTTGCCAGGTGGACTATAAATCGTCTTCTAGAAAGCTCTGCACTCCTTGTAAACTGGACAGGCCTACTTTGATTGTAGAATGGGCAAATGGAGGTCTTTTGACTCTCAAACTGCTGAGAAAATCTGGAACGTGGTCATGGAAAGACTTGGTCACTCTTATCCTTACATTAACCACTGGCTCTCCTTCCTCCTCTATCCCTACTCCTTGGCTAAAATGTTAAGCCCTTAAACAGGACTCCTCTGTTCTAGTCACCAGGTCAGTGAGTCAGAGGTGAGTAAAAACCTAAGTAAAATGCCTGGACTCTCTCTGGTAACTCTTGCAGGAAAGAGGGGATTTCCCCCATCTTATAATGCATCCAGCCAGTCCAGATCCTGACTGAGTCTAAAAGGGACCATGTACACACAGTCCTAGGAATCTACGATGACCTAGCTTCACTTAAAGCAGGCTGAATAATGTTTCACTCTAAGTGAGCCAGGCCGAGTCACTCTTCCTCCTAGAGCGGTACCCCTAAGTTCAGTGGGGATCAGAGGCTCAGACCTCCTATTTATGTTTCTTTTTCATCCAGTGATGTAAATAACTGGAAAAGTCAGAGCCCTCTCTTCTCCTGGAAGCCTAGGGCCCTCGTTAGCCTCTTAGAAACTGTTTTCTTTACCCAAAAACCCACTAGACTGACTGTAGGCAGCTTCTAGGCCCCCTTTTAACTGCAGAGAAGAGGGATTAAATCATGACTGAGGCCAGCTATACTGTGGTGGGTCCCAGGGCAATAAACAAAGACACAGAAAGAAGAGCTGAGCAAATATTGCCATGTATCCTACCAAGCTGGGATCCCAACACTGATCAAAGTGAGAGGTACTAGGTATCTGGCCTTCCTTACTAGAATGAGAGTAGTGGCTAGACATCCAACTAATCTCTCAGTGGTGCCTGAGATAACTATGGCAAATCAAGACTCTCCTTCTGTGCTCCTGGAACATCTCCAGGATGCATACTGGGAGTTTACTCACATTGATCCAGATGTCCCAGAAAACCAACAGGTTATTGATATTGCTTTTGTTACCCATTTGGCCCCAGATATTCACAAGAGGTTGCAGAAATTAGAAGTGTTTGAAGGAATGAATAAGTTATAGTTATTAGAAATAGCTCAGAAGACCGTTAACAGTAAAGATCCAGATAAGAAGAAAGATAAGAGGCTAACTAGAATAATGGTGGTCACATTCAGAGAAGAGCCCAATAGAAACCAAAGTCAGGTGAACAAATCGTCCTTGAGCCAGGTTGGAGGAGAACGAACGTGCACATGATAGAGAAATAGAACGTTGGAAGATTGAGTGCCCACAGCATAGGTGGGGGAAAGACGACAGATCCTCAGTCTGACAGGATCAGATTGACAGGTCTGGGGCTCCATAACAATGAACCCCCAAGAGCCCATGGACACAGGAAAAGTCCTGGGGCAAAACTCTTCAGTTTCTGGTGGATAATGATGCAGCCCACTTAGTCCTGACCCAAACCCTAGCTCACTAAGAGAAGAATCACTGCAGGGTGCCAGCTCTGGTGTGTGGGGGTGTGGGGGTGGGGTCTGGTACTGAGGCAGTACATCAAAGGTTGATGATCTCTGATCTTATAACTCTCTCTTACTGTTTTGTGGATCAGAAAGTGATGGCTTCTGAAAATTTAGCTTCCTCTTGCAATTCTGTGGTTAAAAGCTGCTTTCTTCTGGTAATTTGTCTCAAGCTGATAGCAGCAGGGGAGTCAGAAAAAAGGCTTGGTTTCCCTAGGTCTCAAGAGCACCCACTAGGCAAAGAGTTCATAACTCCTTGTGAGACAGAGAGAAAAGAAGAAGAGAAAGGAGATTCAAAACTACAGAGACACCACTTTGGCAACCCTGACCACCTGTCCCAACAATTCACAAGTTTTCATGCATACTTACATACATCCACATATACTACACACTATTGGAGCCACCTAAACAGTCCACACCCAATATCTAGTGACTTGCATCTTTCAAAAGATAACCTATCAGAAGAGAGTAGTGAGGAATGGGAGCGGCAACCCTCCTAACAGAATGCTGAGTTCCAAGACTAGCCCAACAACTGCTAATTGTTGTACAACTCTTGAGCTCAGCCTCACTAAAAGGGTAAAGAAGTACGCAGTTTCTAAGAAGCTGAGTCAGGCATTAGAGAACACAAAATATCTCCCAGCCTGTGTATATTTTTGATTATGTGATCTTTTGAGGGTTTTATATTCTAGTCTAACAAATGAATTCCAAATTATAAAAGATGCTAGATAGATAGATAGATAATAGATAGATAGATAGATATACATCATACATACATACATAGATAGATAATAGATAGATTCATAGATAGATAGATAGATAGATAGATGATAATAGATAGATAATAGTAGATGATAATAGATATGATGAAGTATGAAGTATATAGATAGAAGATGAATAGATAAATAGATAGATAGATAGATAGATAGATAGATAGATAGTAGTAGGTAGGTAGGTAGTAGGTAGATAGATAGATAGATAGATAGATAGATAGATAGATAGATAGATAGATAATGGATTTATAGGATTTTTAAGTGAAACTTCTTTCTGTATATGTCCAGCAGATCAGCAGATGAGTCAGTTAGCTGATTGCCATCAGGAAGATAAAAAAACAATGATTATCATTTTATCATTAGTCTGACCCAAACTGTGAGACCAAGTTTGTCCAAGAAAGAGTTTAGAAAACTCTCCCTCAAATTATATGTACAGAAAATGCAGCCCCTCTACTCTAAGAGTGAATAAATAGGCACACAGTCCTGACTTAAGAGCTGGACACTTACCTGAAACTAGAGGGCATTCCCACTAAGAGGTCCAGGACCTTGTTAGAAAGAAAAGAATAGAAATCCCAATTATAGTTACAGTCCTCCTCATGACAGCAGGGATCACCGATGCTGCTGCCTTGGGAACATCAACTTTAATTAGTCAAGATCAAATTTTGAAAACTAACTAGTTGAACAGATCAAAACATACACGACCTCAAAGATTCCATAGGACAGCTTGATAAAGCCAAGTGGATTCCTGGCAGAAATGGTTTTGCAAAACCATCAGGGATTAGATTTGCCATTTCTAAAGGAAGGATTCCTGCAGTGAAAAATGCTGTTTTTATGACAATAAGTCAAGAGTTATCTCAATAATAGTAGACATGGTCCAGAAAAAACTAGATGCAAGAGCAAAGGCATACACTGAGGCCGCTCACATTGGCACCAGTAGCTTTTTTCTTGGTTCCAATGGCTTACACAGTCCCCTAAGGCTTGACAGCCTTTGCTGGACGTATTCTTTTACTGTTCTTTGGTGCTATGGTCAGTCCTTGCACTTTAAATTTAAATTGCACTTACATTACAGCCTAATGATTAGAAGAATCAACTCTGTTAAAATATTAGTCCTACCAGCTGGACATCAACATGAATCAATGATTTGATTTATATAATCTAGAGCCAGTGGGGATGAGATAACTAAAAAGACTTAATTTTTATCGTGCACCCACTTTCATAGCCATTTGCCTCTGACCTAACTTCCTGAAAATCCTGGTCTTTTGCCCCCTCCACAGAATTGTATAGCTGCTGTAAAATGAATAACCACTTGCTCTGGCTTCTGCACACTTGTTTATTGCTGTGGGCAGGAGGAATGAGGCAGTTCCTCAACACAGCTGTAAATCCCACAGAGGTGGAGTGATTTGTGGTTTTCATCTTTAAAAACCTTTTCTCTACTTCTTTCCACATGGCATATCTCTGATTTGGCTTAGAGACTATAGCCCTGATAGCAATTATGATAAATTTGACTAATTACAAATGGTATTATGAAGTAGAAATTTCTGGTTGTGTCTTATGATGCAGACTCGCATGATGTTTTTCTGAGGCAAGACCCATGAGAGAACACATGGTATTTGGAAAAAGTACAAGTAGGACTCAACAGATAGTAACTGGGCACTTGCATAGCTAGGTCTTCATTTCAACTCTTCATTACGCTCTCATCTTTGCTGATCTTCACTTTGTTGAGAGAAGTACAACAGAGAACTCTTGGCATTCTGGCTGGTCCTGGTCACTGCCACTGACTTGTGCTGATTCAGTGGATGCCTGGCAGTTTCTGTTGGATCCTGCCACCATTGCTGATTCATGTTTGGTGACCCTTTTGAACTGGACTGTTGGTATACTGACACTACTGAACTGAACTGCTGGTATTCTGACAAATGGAAATTAGAATTGCCCCAAAAAACTACTTTTAACCAGGTCCACATCCCTTGTCCTATTTACAATCCTTTCTCCTACCCTTAGATGATAGGTGAGAAGTGGGGATTGAAGCCTTTGAGAACCATTATTAAATAGGTTTTGAAAAAAATCTAAGTCTACAGTATTGAGTCTGCAGTCTTTTTTTCTTTAGTCCAACTTGTCTGCAAAAGCAGAGTCTTTATTCAAGCTTGAGCTCGGACCCTCCAACCTCTCCAGGACAGGGAAGGTGTGGAAGTTCCTGAGCTGGTACAAGTTTTGCCTATTTATCGTGGGAGTAGTGTGAGGGACTTTCCAACTTGGCAGTTACATGATTGGTTGACATTTGCTTGGCACACTTCTATTGTCTAAGTAATGATTTCAGCTTGATATGAACAATGGTTGCTAGATTAATCAATCTACTTTAGACATTAGGTACTTTCCCCTTAAGAACTGATTGGTTGTTGCTGGGACTGGGGTGACTATTTTCCTATAAAAACAAAGCTTGTGCTGCTGAGGGTTTGCAAAGCTTGTGCTGCTGAGGGTTTGGGGCTGCTCCTCCTTCCCTTCCTGTCCTGCTGTGTCAAGGTTGGGTTAGGTTGGAGGACAGCCCAAGCCCATGTTTGTAATAAAGAGACCCTATGCTATTACACTGGAAACGGCTCCTTGGTGGTCTTTTGGGGTTCACAAATGCTTTTTGGAACAACAGAGGAAGGGGCAGCTGGGAAAGGCTAGAGGAGTAAAGGGGAGAAGTAATATAATCCTCTTTTAATTAAAAATATATTAAATAATACAAATTTTTAAAACCATTAAAAATCTGAGCCAAATATAAAATATTAAGGTTTGATGAAGCTAAGTGAGTGATATTTAGATGTCCGTCATACTTCCTGCTGGTTTTCTCTATTTTACAGTAATATCTAACAATAAACAGACAACAGTTTTCCAATAAAATTTAAAACATTCCGAAGAAAGCTCTAAGCAGATGCAATTTAGCCTACACAAACCTTGTGATAGATTTTGAAACTTTATGATAGACTTTTAAAACCAAATTAAAAATTCAGGAAAATTAGATTAAAATGGTGAAACAAAAAAAGAAAAGGATTATCAGAGGCAAGAGGAGAGAGATTAAGGGCAACTGCTGTTCAAGGGGAGTTGGGTTCAGTCATGCACTATTAAAAGGTTCTATTCAGAGGAGACAGCTCAGCAAGGACAGACACCTGCCACCAAGCCAGATGGCCAGAGTTCAAGTTCACAGTGTCCACTTGGTGGGAAGACAGCAGTGACATGGCAAGCTGTCCCCTGACTCCACAGGAGTGTCATGGCATGCACACTTGCCCTTTCAACACGCACAGAATAAACAGATACAAAAAAAAAAGTAGAATCTTAATTAAAAGCTTCGAAGACTATGCTGTACATCACTGTATTCCTAGTTAATAGTGTCGAATGGTGCACTTTAAAAGCTAAGACATGGGAGAGGATGTGCTGGGTCCTTCGGTGACTTGATGTGCCAGGGTTGGTTAATATTGGGTGGACCCGTGGACCCTCCCCCTTCTCAGAGGGGAAGGGAACAGGGGGGGCTTGTGAGGAGGGGTGCTGGGAGAAGCCAGTCAGCTGCAATCAGGATGTAAAATGGTAAATACATGCATACATACATACATACATACATACATACATACATACATATATACATGGAGGAAAATGTGGGAAAACTGTGCTAATTAAAGTCGAAGTCCATCATAACAGGAAGCCTGTGAGCTCATTGCAATATGGGAGACTCCCTTTATTAGCAGAGTTTTTCCTTCTCTGACCTTGTCTGGGGAATTCTAAGCAGCCACATTTACCTGAGGAATGTCACATAGCCTCAATTAGTTTATAGGATCAATTTCCTGTCTCCTGACATAACAGATTCAGCCAGCACCTGAGATTCCTGAAGTGATTCCCCATGCTAATGAGGCTTTCCAGATACCCTGAGTCCCCTTTGCCTATCCAGGGTGTCCCTACCTTCAGTCTCCGAAAATTTTCTAAGCCTTGAATCACCCTAAATGAAGTTGTTCTGCCTACTGACTGCAGGTCCCAGTGTGGTTCATTCATCCTAAGTACTCACAGGGCTTCCAAATGCCTCCACCCCCACTACAATCACCCCACTTGTAGTCTCTGCTCCTTTTGCCCCTGTAGATTATATCAGTTGATGATCCATAGTATTGGGAAGACCCACCAAAAATAAATAAATAAATAAAAGCTAAGAGGATAGATCTTATGCTATGTGGATTTTTATCAGAACCTTTTTTTTTTAACTCCAAATCAGAGAATGGAGCATACCCCGAGCTTTCATTTGAGAACACTTCATAGCAGTCTGTTAGAAAGTAGAGAGTCGAGAATCATGCACTGAGTAGGGGAAACAATCTAGAATAAACATTGTAATTGCTGCTGAGACAAACCCCAAGTTCAGGTGGGACTTGTTTTGGCGGGTGGCAATGGAGCTGGAAAACCCACTCATTCAATTTCATTTGTCTGCTGAATGTGAGGATCCACCGCCACCTTTGCTGCTGTAGTCCACCCTCTCCTTCCGTACTATAAATGACTTGTCTAGTTCTAGTTCAGTGGAATATTGCTGGTATACAGCTGGTATACAGCTATCCAGGAAAAGTGTGGAGAACTAGCAGATGACCAACATTGCATGATATAGCATTAACAGTCACAAGCAAGAGTTTTCCTGACTCACACAGACACCTGGAGTGTGAAAACATCTCACCCATACTGGGTAGCAGCAAAGTATGGAGACCAGACAGCTTACAAACCACCAGCTTACAAACTGCCTTACAAATTCAAGGTGGGACTTGGAGGCAGTAGCTGATGCATAGGCCATGGAAGGATGGTTTTTTAAACAATCCAAAGTTCCAGAATCCTCATTACAAGACCCTGCTGTAACCTTCCTAGTGTACAGGTCCCAACCAATGTGAGACAAAGGCTTCTTGGGTGATCACTTCCTAGGAGTGGCCAGCTCCAGTTCTGCTAGTGCCCCTTGATCTTGCCTGCCACATTCAGAGGCAAAAATGGGTCCCACAGTCCCTAGCCTATAGATGCTAAGTCTCTAGTTCTCAAGACATTCACCTTAAAAGTCCCATTGATGTCTCTCTGGGAGAGAGGGAATGAGTGGAAGACAAGTACAATATCAAAGCAGCAAAGAGACACAAGCAGAAAGGTCCCCATTCGGGACCCAGTTATCCTTCTCCTTCCATACCACTAATGTCTCTATTTTAGTGGGGTAACACATCAGTATTAAATAAAGGTCATGCAGTCAAATACACAAATTATTATGTAGATCATACTTAATTAACTTTAGAAATATTTGTATTTTGCAAAATGTTTATTATTATTATCATTAGTATTATTATTATCCCACTTTTCATCACTGCTGGAGGAAGTTAACTTTATTAAGAGGATTATTTGGGTCACAATCTGGGTGGCTCAAAGCCCTACTTGGTTGGTCTCTAGTTAGCAGAGATGGGGTGGGGCATGGTGACAAAGCATGCAAGGAGTTCATGCAATGAATATGGAAGATCTCTCAACAGCAAACAGTAAGCCAGAGAGACTGGAGTCCTGCAGTCCCCTAGGAAAGTGCAGGCCCCATTGTCCATCATCTATATAGCACCCATACAGGCCTCAGGCAAACTTGAATCACAGTGGATCCTTTGAGGACACTCAGATGACACTTAAACTGCTCCCAAGCTCAAAACTCACCTTATCAATTATACTTTACCTATCTCAAATCAAGAAACTGTGCCTTGGTGCCAAATAACTACGTGCCTTCAAACAGTAAACTTCCAGAGGAGGCAAGAGAGCTTTGGGGTTTAAAAGGCATTTCTATTGCACCAGATCTACTTCCTACAAGCATCAGCCTGCCTGACCTCACTGGACAAACCATGACTTTCTCTTCCTAGCAGCCTTTGCTGTAAAAGAAGAGGTAAATTGACATTAATAATGCTCTCTGCTAGAAAAATCACCCTTCCTACTTCCAATTATGGACGTAGGGAGATTTCCAGGAGGTAGTCACTCCCTGTGGTTTTTTTTTTTTTACCTTCTTCCTGTGTGTGTATATATATATGTGTGCATATATATATATGGTCCAGAGCACCACACCTCCAAACCTCTCCCCTCTCACATCTCTACCCGACCCATATATAAACTGGCTGCCAGGATAGGGTTACCTTTGAGGCTTCAAGATTCTTGGCAGCTTTGACATGCACTGCTTGGTATCAGTTGGTTCTGTCCCATGCTTATGGACCATTTATGGTTGAACATCAGAAATCTCAAAATGGAGACAAGTATAAAACAAGCCTCATTTAGTTGTAAACCAAAAATCAAGAGGCCTGACTATCTAAATAATATTTTCATCCCATAAGTAACAGTAATTTTAGCTGGGCAGGGGTAGTGCACACTAAATCCCAGCACTTGGGAGGCAGAAGCAGGCCTGGTCTACAGAGTGAGTTCCAGGACAACCAGAGCTACACAGAGAAACCCTGTCTCAAAAAACAAAAACAAAAACAAAAACAAAAACAAAAAAAAAGAAAACAGTAATTTTGAATTTGAATGGGTTATCAGAATATGTGAACATCTGATGCTATGCTTAGAGTTTACAGTGCTTCAAAGTAATTTCAGGGCCTTCTCTCTTTGGAACTTGTGCTTAATTTAATCTATCTGCATTGTCTCCTTGCCACAGTAAAAGGTACTAGTGAGGGTGTTTTGTTTGTTTTCAAACTGTCTCCACTTTCAGAGGGATCGTCAGACAAACATGGCTCACAGGCCTGCAAACACTCCTTCTCTTTGTCAGGGATCCCAGGAAGATTCCTGAGTAAACATTAAAATAATTTATCTGCTCTCTTTCACTTTCTAAAGTTTCAGGTCTGGAAGATAAAGAACAGCCAAGAGTGATCTTGTTTTCCATGACAGTAGTGATAAACAGTCACATTTCTATGGTGTGTGATTTGATTTGGTTTTGGAGTGCCTTCCCTGACTATTTGGCCAAAGATATCCTCTCAGCCGATTACACAGGTCTGCATCCTCTACTATGTGTTGTGTTCTAGTGTCCTCCAATGGATGTTCTTGAAAGTACTGCTCTGCAGGATCTCTTCACACCAGGAGGCTGGCTGCTATGTGAGCTCTGGGAGCAAGCCCACTGGGAAGAAACAGCCTTCTCCCATCTGAGCTACAAATCATGCAGGACTCATGACACAGCCGGAGGTCAGCATGCTAAACAGACTGGACTCCTGGGGCAGCCAAAGGTCCTCATGCTAAGCATACAGGGCTCATAGCACGTTCAAAGACCATAATTTTAAGCAATGTTCTAGGGTCATTCACATGAATTTCCATCATTTCCTTTCTCTTCCAACCACAGTGAGAACTCTTCAAAATGATATGACTGATATATTGAAGTTACCATGTAAAAATATAGACCAAGTATTATTTTATACCTGACTTTTCAGGGACTTGGCAGTGACAGAGTTGGAATAGAAAGCAAAGTGCTATAGTAGCTGAAGAGAAGGGCCAACAGCTAAGAGTGCATGCTGCTCTTGCAGAATACCTGAGTTCAGTTCCTGGCACCCACATGAGGCAGCTCCCAGCCAGCAGTGACTCCAGGTTCAGGGCATCTCTGTCTTCTACTGGCTTCTGCATGTACTACATCACATGCACACACAAACAAACACAGACAGAAATGTGATTTGAAAGTAAATCTATAAAAAGATCAGATAAAGCACTCGGAATAAACAGTCTTTCATCAGCCTGCAGGAAGTTCTCCAGAATGCTGACTCTTGGCTCAGTCTGTTACACAAAACTTTGCAAAGATAAAGGAAACATGTTTCTTTCCTTGATGAAGAGACCCATCTGATTTCCTGACAACTGTTAAAGGAAACATACATTTTCAAGAGCTAAACTTCTGTTTTCGTGTTCACAATCAGGAAAAAGTGTCAATAGATAGTACCCATAGTTATAACAATACCCTAGATTGCTCTTGTGCCAGAAGAACTAACAACAGCAAAGCTCAGTCTCTCTTATTTCCATTTTAAGCAATCTCTAATGTTCCCACAACAGATGTTGAATCTTACATCAGAGCAACTATACCAATTTTAATCCAGAAAAAAAAAAAGTGACTCAATCTATGTGGGACTGTAAAGTAGTACAAGGGTTATGGAGGAAGTGTCAAGGGAGCTTCAACCGGGCATATCTCAATCATGAGGAAGCCAGGAGTTGGCTCCTTCCCCCTCCCAACCTGGCACCATAAAGCCACCTCTCACACCATCAACCCTAGAAAGAGTCTGTTACCCTGACAGATCCCCATTGAGCACCATGCTGAACTGGTGGGAGGGATGCTCATCAGGGTGCAGGTGGATGCAATGCAGGATCTTGGTTGGGGATAAGTGCACGGCAAAGAACATCCCCAGGAACAGTCTTGGAGAACTGCTGCAGTTTATTGGAGAAGTGGGTATGGAAAGGGGTGCTGATGCCCCTGGGGAGGTAGCCAGCTTCTCTGGGGCAAGGTGTCATTGGCCAGGGCAAGGGTCTTGGAAGATACTTCATCTGCATACTTAGGGTCCGTGGTGGGCAGGACCTGTCAGGGTAAATGAAAAAGATTTAAAAGGAAAGAACATGACTGACCCCAGGATTCAGCATCAGATGAATTAGAAAAAGAAATAAAAAGGAAACAACATGGCTAAGGAAAGAACATGACTGACCTCAGGTTTCAGCACCAGATGAATTAGAAAAGAAATAAAAAAGGAAAGGTCATGGCTGCTTCTAGGTATGGTGGAAGAGAAAGTTTGTTATAGATATGTGGGAAAGCAGAACCAGAGTGAACATGACCTTGAGCCATATGAGAACAGGAGGGAAAAGGAGAGAGGAGAGAGTGGACCAGGTGCAGCATCCACGAGGCCCAAAGTTAAAAAGAAAGAACAACAAGAATTGGTTGGATTATATCGGGAAGAGCAGCCCAGACCCTTAGATTGAAGAGTCCAGGGTAAAGGGCAGGATATGCCAGTAAGGAGGACCGATAACAGGTAGGGACTGAAGGATGCTGGGAGAACCTAGTAGCCAGGTTCCCTTTGATGTACCTCCACAGTTTGTCCAGATTTGAAACCTAACAAAAGGTAACCATAATGGTGATATTTGATAGCTTACTTGACAGCTTGACAGGACATCTGTCTACTCCAAAAACTATATCTTGACTTTCTTCAGTTAAACTGCTTAAAATGTTCCGTTTTCCAATATTCTTAGAAGCAGCCACACCTCACCCTATACTCAGTAGAGAATGGGAAGAATGAAGCCTTGATAAATGTTTGCTTCTAATTTGTAAAATAGTCATAAAGTTTCTTTTTTCTTTCTTTCTATCTATATTTTTAATTGGATATTTTATTTATTTACAATACAGATGTCATCCCCTTTCCCCATTTTCCTTCCTCTTTATGCTTTTATACCATTTTGATTACATACATGTATTAAGGTCAGTTCTAGGTTGAGAGTCTAGCAATATAATAGATGCAAATAGTTAAGGAACAAGCAATACAATATACACAAATAAAACAAACACAAATAGTCAAAGAAAAAGCAAGGCATTAAACCCAATTATGTGAACACTCCCACGATCACTGTTTCTAAGGGCTTATCAGGATAACCAAAGTATTTGAGCCTACTTCCCTGTCCTAGCACAACGTCATTTTCATGTCTGAAGCCTACTTCCTTGTTCTAGCCTAAAATTTAGATTCCTGTCTGAAATTACTTCTTTGTTCTAGCCTAAGATTTAGATTCCTACCTGAAATTACTTCTTTGTTCTAGCCTAATATCATATTCCTGCTTGAAGCACAGTTCTTTGTCCTTGGCCAATGTCATATTCCTGCCAAGTGGCCCATTTCCTTGTCCTTGGCCATGTCAGATTCTTGCCAAGCAGCCCCAAAAGGCTCTCTGCCTCTCCCCCTTTTTTATTTCATTAACAAGACTGAGCCTGTCTTAGGTCTTTCTGACAAGAATGCCTTACTTACTTTTTTTTTTTTTTTTTTTACTTATGTGTATTCTAGTTTGGTTTCTGTTGCTGTGATAAACACCATCATTAAAAGTGACTTGGGAAGCTTTATTTCTTCTTGTGGTAAAGTCAGGGCAGGAGCTCAAGCAGAAATATGGAGACAGGAACTGAAGCAGAGACCATGGCTCTTCTCCATGGTTCACTCAGCCTGCTTTCTTATACAACACAGGACCACCTACCTGCCCAGGGGTGGCACTGTTCACAATGGACTGGGCCCTCTCATATCCATCACTAACTGATAAACTGTCTCACAGACATGCCCACCAGGCTAATGTAATGGCAGCAATTCCTTAGTTGAGATTCTTTCTCCCCAAGTGACTCTAGTTTATGTCAAGTTGAGAAAGCAAAGTAATACAAGGTGTAAGCATGTGTGTCTCTGTGTCTTCACACAATGTATACAGGTACCCATGAGGACCAGAAGAATGTATCAGATCCCCTGGAGCTGGAATTGCAGACAGCTTCAACCTACTCCGTGTGGGTGCTTTGGAACTGAACTCAGGTCCAGTGCAAGAGCATCCACAACTCTTAACAGCTGAGCCATCTCTTTAGGTTACCGCATTTATTGTTAATAGCTGCATTTGAATGTTTGGAAAGTATACTGCTGTAAAGCCAATCTCTTTCTGAAAGGGTTTTGTACATTCCTCCTTCCTGTGTTTCCACCCACCGAGGGACCTTCCACTTCTCCTGCCACTCAAACCCGGGCTATCCTGTTCTTGGTGCAGCCTCATTTCCCTGAAAGGACCTTTAGGTTGATCAGGCTTTTGTAGCCTGGATTATTACTTTTGCTTCCTTGTGATTTTGTTTAATTTTTAATGTGTATTTTGTTTTCTTGATTAAATGAGGACTCAGCAAGCCCTGTTAAATTTTTAATTATAAAAAAACAAATTAAAAGTATGTTTAAACACACATATTCATGAATACACACAAAAAATAATTACTATGAGACATTTTACCAATGTTTGGGAAATGTAATAACTGTTATCTTGGAATCACAGTACAGAGTACATAAGAAGGCGATGAGGTAGACAAGCAGCAATCTCGTGTCAACAGTGTAGCACTTAGCAGTTTATTCTTTCTTGGACCTTTTTAGAAAAGATCCAGGAAGAACCTTGCAAAGAGAGGAAGACTCTGCATAGGCCATGAGAGGGAGCAAGACACAGCTGCAAACTCAGTTTTGGTGAGAAATTTTCTTTTAAAGAGTCCTTGGAAATTTGCGAAGTATGTTTATCTTGGAAAGAACAGCAAACTGCAGCCAATCCCAGGGACAGAGGCACAGGAAACCTGAGCTTGATCCTGGAGAGACAGATGCCTTCTATGTGTTGAACATCAGCCACCCAACAAGCTGGAAAGGCATGGCCTGGAACAGTGGGAAAGCACCACAGCAAATTTCAATTACATTTTCATTAAAATCGTCTTCATTATTACGTTGATATTTCTATTGAGGATACAGTTAAGGACACTGCCCAACATGAAATTGAGAGGCTGAAATTGGGCTGGAGAGATGGCTTAGCAGGTAAAGAAAGAGAACTAATACTCAAAAGTCACCCTCTGCCCTCCACGGCACTATGGCATGGGTTTGCAAATACAAGTGCACACAGACACAGACAGACACACAGACACACAGACACACACACATCGAGAGGGAGGGGGGAGGGAGTGGGAGAAGGAGAGGGAGAGAAGGAGGGAAGGAGGGAGGAAGGGAGGAAGGGAGGGGGGAAAGAAAGGGAAAGAGAGAGACAGAGAGAGACAGAGAGATCTATATCCCAGGCCAAACTTGATTATCTTACCTCCAACAAATATACACATGCCAGGGTAAAAAACAAACAGACAAACAAACAAGTAAAATTTTTCAAAAGCCCTGCTTTTTAAATAGTTGCCCTAGAACAACTGAAAAAGATTGTCACGCCCCTTTAACAAAGACTCCTGTTCTGGGGGTTCCTGAAAGTCTGGGCCCTGGGTAGATGAAGAGGAATGTTAACTGAGCCAGGAGGTGTGGGAAGCTTGCACCCAGGCTATAGCACCAGCCTCCTGTCTGGCCTCCTCAGGGACTCTGTGTTCCCAGAACTCTTCAACAGCCAGATGCTGATTCTTTTTTTTTTATTGGATATTTTATTTACATTTCAGATGTTCTCCCCTTACTCCATTTCCCCCCTCCCTCCCAGGAACCCTCTATCCCATTCCCCCTTCTCCTGCTTCTACGAGGGTGTGCCCCCACCTACCCTCCCCCCCCACCCCCCCCCCCCCCCCCCCCCCCGCACTTCACCTGCCCACCCTCGATTTCCTCACCACGCAACATCCAGCCTGGGACCAAGGATCTCTTCTCCCACATATACCTCCCTTGCATATATAACTGGAGCCATGGGTCCCTCCCTAAGCGCTCCCAGGCTGGTGGTTTAGACCCTGGGGGCTCTGGTTGGTTGGTATTTTTGTTCTCCTCATGGGGTCTCAAACCCTTTCAACTCCTTCAGTCTTCACTCTAACTCCTCTATTGGGAACCTCATGATCAGTTTAATGGTTAGCTGTGAGTGTCTGCCTCTGAATATGTCAGACTCTCAGATGCTGATTCTTAAGAGAAGCTAGAGTCCCCTAAGAAACTACCTCCCTCATGACTGACACGCTTGGGCTGTCTATGAAAACCAGATATTTCAGCTGAGGTCTCTCAACATTTTTCCCTTCCCTCTGCCTGCTCACAGTCCTCAGAGATTCATTTCTCTTATAAACCAAAACTTCCTGTTGCCACCACTCACATCTCTGACTTCTCTGCATCTAAATTCATTTCTCAACCAACAGGGTAACAGGTGCCCCACAATCACTTGACAGATTAACGAAACATGAAAACAAATTGTAACTTCTGTTTTGTACTAGTTTTGAGGATTTAATGTTGATATGACTGTTGATCTTTTAATCATTTTTTTTAATTTTTCTGAGTAAGATGCCTCCCTCAAAAAAAAAAAAAAAATGATGTTTTTAATGATTCCAGAACACAAGAAAATGGCAAGCTGATAAGGTGCTGGTTAATCCATCTCTGTCTCTTGACTTGACCTAGGCATAATCATCATAAAATGTGGATCCCCATTTGTATTTCACTAAATTCCTCCTTAGGAAAGTTGTGTAACATTTTAATCAACTCTGAGTGCATTTGCCTAAAGGAACTTCAGGAAATGGAGGAAGTCAGAGCCATTGATGCAAATTGGGTTTGGGCTCTTTTAGAGGGACTTTTGCTAGTTGTGGGGTTGTAGTGTGCATTGGGTTGAATTGTGGGTCCCAAGTCTGTCCCTCCAAGGGGCTAGGGCTGCTGCCCCGAGTCTGTCCCTCCAACGGGCTAGGGCTGCTGCTCAGAGGGAATTTGATTGTGTTCACTCCACTCTGGAGTTCACTCCATCAGGCTATGAGAAGCCACAGGACTCTGATCAGGGGTGGGGGAACACAGTCTGAGGTCCTGCATGGAGGGGGAGAAGCTCTGGCTTTGTCCCAAGGGGATGAGAGTTCTGGGTCTTGGATGAGAGATGGCAGGGTCTTTGTGGCTGGAACATAGAGAGGTTGTTGGTGGGAAATTAGGCAGAAGCTCAGTAGTTGAAAACTTTCTCCAGGGTTCCCCACTGTGGGTCCCAAAGAAGAGAGATAGTTCATGGTCTTAAAGTGTTTATTGTCATGGTGGAAAATGTATGAAACTATACCCTGGCATTCTTAGGGCGGGCCTGAGACTAAATACCTTTTGCAAGGAGGAGGGTCTGGGAAGGAATGCTTAATTGGATATGCCCTCTGGCCTTTAGGTATCTCATTAATATGGAGATCTATCTTGAGGCTCTGTGGCCTATAGTCATGCCCTCTGCCTGTGGAGGGGCTAATAGGGGCAGGAGCCTCCTGTCAGGATCCTGGAGTCTGGAAGCATGGTGAAATGCATGTCATCCTTTGCAGGGAAACCTGTGGAGTCTCCAACCTGCTGGATCTCCAGCCATCTCTAGCCAGTGCTCAACCAGAAACCATGCTGTCCTTTTATTGTCCTACAGGTGGTCTCAGGAAGATTACTCTGGGAAGGGATGGAGGAAGGAAGTGACCACAGGAGAACTTGGAAAGTGGTGAAGCCAGACTGAAACCTAGCCTCCAGGCAGACTGGCCTTCCTTTTATCCCAGAAAGGAAGCTGGATGTGTGTCATCCAGATAGGAAGTACCTTAGTTGGGCAGTTGTCTTCAGTGGAGTTAGCTCTCAGAAAGGATCAAAGAAACACCTCAGAGGCAATAAGCAGCTAGGGGAATAAATCCTTCTGTGGGAGATGAACAACATGGCTGATATAGCACATCTGAATACCGATTCAGTCAATGCCCTACTTGATGCCAAGGTTTAGTTTTGTTTAGTTTAACATGCTTGAATTCTGAAAAAAAGTTCATAGTTAAGACTGGCTTTGAATTTGCAATCTCTCTTTATCTCATACATGACCATGTCCACCAACATGCCTTAATTCAATGAGGCAAAGAACAACCTGTTTCCTGTTTCTCATAAGTTTCGTTTGTTTTGGAACATGCATCATGGAGCTTCCTGTACCTTAGCAGTGTATTGTCTCTTCCTCTGCTCCCATGGCTGCATTGCAGAGGAATGATGCCTGGCAAACCTGATGGCAAGAAAGTAATGATGGAACAACAGGAAACATAGCAACAGTCATCTTGGGAAATTCTTCTTCTTCATACACAGCATTCTAAAAGTCAGCAAATATCTCCTAAATTTGGACAAACAGGATGATCCAGTATCCAGTGTGGGCTTATTTGTCCCTTTGAAATAATGGCTTAGTTTTGGGTCTTTGTATTAGAATCTATAAATTATTTTATTGTATGTTATTTTGTCACTTTGCCAGTGGCTCATAGGTCTTCAGTGATCTCCTTTTTTTTTTTTTTTTTTAACTTCTCACAGCCAGTAAGGAAGAAGGGCACCTTGGCTTAGTGGCTCCAGTATAAAGCATCAGCTACCGCCACTATCACTGTGAGACTGTCGTAGGTCTTAAGACAGAAGTAACAGATGAAGTCTAATTTACATTTATACACGAGGAGGCACTATCTGCACAGACTTTTCTCTTGTTTATCTGTGCTCTAAAAGGCTTTCTCCAGCATGAGGAAACAGCCTACAGAAGAAACTGGAAGGCTTTGACAATCCTGAGAGCATGTGTTTTGCATGTGTCATACTTGAAGTGACTCAGTGACATGTAGCAGGGAGTTACTCTGTAGCCAAGTTTCCTTTACATTCACTTGTGTAGACAGATCTGGAAGGCTGACTGCATTCACTTCTAAGCATTCTTTCTTCAGTGGGAGAGGCACACTTCTTGATTACATACAACTTAAAATGACCCTACCACTAAACAACTACTTTCATCACTACAAGACGATAAGAGGACAACTACTACTAACTTCAAAAACCACTCAAAGCAACAGAAGCTCTTTAGAAAACTCACCTACAAGCCGGTTGGATGATGGGGTGCTAGCTCAGAGGAGCAACACCCCCATTTACATTCTTATTCCGGTCCACTATGACAATGATTGCAGGCTATCCTGGAAGATTTTTAAGCTCATTGAGCTGAGCTTTTTGAATGTGTCCTACTTTATCAGTTGGTCAAGTCTTCTTATCTCAAATTCTTGGCTTGCTCTCCTTCCATGATTGGAGTGGGCAGAAAGGGATGGAAAAACCAAGAGAATGTGTATTTACTCCATGGGAACAAAGTACATGAGAGTGAAAACTTCAACAGGAAAGTTGAACAGTAGGCCAACCAATTGGAAGAGACTAGGGTGTAATTACACTAGGGTGTAATTACATTTCCAAGTTCTCAGTACACTTCAGGGTACCTAGCTAGGAGGTTGATAGTATCACATCTCTAGTCCAGGGCTGCATGACAGGTCTCTGATTTGCAGAAGTTCCCCAAATGTTGAGCACATTGCCCTACTTAACAGCCAAAGTAGCATCTCTGCTTTTCTGTGTCTATTGATTCTCATGCCGGAGCCAGTCTTCTTTATAGCTAAAGCTGCAGGTTGTGTTAAGGGGGAGTCTATCTCTGATGAGTCTCCAATGATTCTTTGGTCTTCCTTCTTGAAGAGCATCAGGCAGTGTGGTTTCCAGTTACTAACTAGATAAAGGGAGAGATCGCAGTTAGGAGACAGAATTATTATAGACAAAAACCTTTTGTGACATTTTACATAGAGTCAAGTGGACTCAGATTGGCTATGTGCATGTTTGCAAATGAGTTATGAAATGAGCTCAATCAAGAAAACAGCTGTCAAATCTGATGTGGATAGAAAGACCCAAGCCAGTTGGGGGTCTGTCTGTTCCAGTTCCCTATTTGGCACTGGTAGGGAAGCAAGTACCTAGCGGTGGAGCTCTCTCAAAGACAGTTTGAAAGAGTTTGCAGTTGCTGCAGCCACCACCTCTATCAGGAGCTGCCCCACTATGGCCAGAGTTGGTTCTAATAAGCGATTGTTGCTGGGCCCTCAGATTTTCGATGGTTGTAGTGGGTTGTCAATCAACCTATTCATGACTCCAACTGACCAGGGATTTTTTACATCTGTTTTTTATGTTTCTTTCTGGATGCTGCTTAGATGACAGGTGAGACTTCTTCCATCCCTAACAACTGGAACCAACTGCTTTACACATGTCATGAATATAACCTTTCACAGGAAGTATATATTATGAGCCCATGCCCAAGATGAGAAAAACTGAGGGTCTCAGAAGATACAAAATTTTAGATGCCTACAGATGCTGAATTTCAGAGCTGGCATTGTGTTTCTCCTCCCAAATCCCTTCTCTGTGTGGTCACATGTCAGATCATGAAGTCAATCAATGAGTGACTTTTCAGGGTGCTAACAACTTCCCAGTCTAGAGGCTGAGGTGGGTATATCCCTGTTCCAGACTTTATTCATACAACAGTAAATAAGATCTTGGCTTTCACAGGGATAGTGATCTGGGGGAAGTCTGTTCTGATTAACATAGGACTTTGTGAGTAAACAAGTTTTTTTCCTTTTCATGTCCAAAGTTAAACAGAGAGTCCCCCTTTCAGTAAGGAACAGTGGAGACAGTCTCCACTGGTTGCTCCTAACATCACTCAAAAGACTGACTTTTAAAAAAGAAACAATATCTACAAAAATATCATAGAGCAATTAAAATCTGGATAACTAAATTCTGCAGTTTTAATCCTCCCAAAGTAGCTTTGCAACGCCATGATAATTCTCCAAATGTACTGTAATCTTTAAGAATAGTCGAATGTGTCTTTTGCAATAGGAGGGGAAGAATTAAATACAGTAGTTAAAAAGTCTGATAATTATATGGATATTTAAAGTAACAATTATCTATGATCTCTGGTTTGGCCACTCTACTCCTAACCTTACTTAAATAATTTCCCATGTAGCTATATTAGTGTTTTACACAGAGTTACGTGATTTCAGAACAGAGCAAGGACTGAAAGTTAACAAGTAGAATAACGTGAATAACTATGGAGAAATAGTCAAGCTATGTTGTGGAATATCCACCAAAGAAGACTTCTCAGACAAGGATTTAAGCCAATAGGACATCTTTATTAGCTGGCTGGTGACTACACTGGGTGTTTGAGATCCCAGTGTAGTACCAAGCCTTGCTCAGGATGAGCTTTTAAGTAAAAAAGTCATATTCTGGGTTGACATACTTCAGTTAACAAAACTACATTAAGTCGAAAAACAAGGTTAATACATTTAGAGGATTCCCCAGAACTATGGACTTTGCTGAATTAGGTCTTGCCTTTTGATTTGGCAGGTGATGCTGTCTACCTGCTGAGTTTTATGGCCAGAGTGATACTTCCACTCAGTTGTGCTAAGGTCTGGAGGCCTGTTACAGCTAGAGGTATTTAAATGCCTAGATTCATATAAATTAAATTCTTGAGCAACTAAATAATCATCTAGTCTCTAGGTAATAATAGCTATCACTGGAAGTGCATGTAAAACTCAATACCTAGAAATTTTGGTAAATATGTTACAGCAACACACGAGAAGAAATTTTTCCAGTATAGATATTAAGGAAACTTATCATAGAAATGTTGCATTATATCCCAGAAAATGCTAGGCTGTGAAAAACTAAAGCTAATGAGGTAAACAGTTTCAAAACTTCCAAGGTACTTGGTGGAAAATACAATTTTTTTTCAAGAAATTACTTCAGATCACTCTAATTCACTTCTAAACTGCCCCAAAATAAGGATAGTTAAGTAAAAATGATAAATGGAAAAAATTCCAATAAACTCCAATAGGCTTTCTTACTGCTGTTTTATCTGAAATGAAGTCCCTAGAGAGCTGGAATTTAAGTCCAGTTATACCACTAGGTGGTATCTAGAGGATAAAATACTTCCTGGTGAAGGAGAAAACTACCACAAAAATAACCTCAGTGTATCATCTCACTTTGATGCATTAACTTCCCAGCATCATAAAAAATAAATAATCTTCTGGTCTGGCTCGAAAGCACAGGCCTTTAATCCCAGCCTCTTGTGAGGCAGAGGTGTGCAATCTCTGGGAGTTTGAGTCCCAGGACAACACTACACTCTGTCTCAAAACAATAAAAGAAAATGAAGAGGAAGAAGAAGAGAAGGAGGAGAGACAGAGGAGGGAAAGAAAGAAAGAAAGAGAAAGAAAGAAGAGAAGAAGAAGAAAGAAGAAGGAAGGAAGGAAGGAAGGAAGGAAGGAAGGAGGAAGGAAGGAAGAAGTGGTCTGATTTTGATTATGCCACTAAGAAGTATGTGCAGTTGGAACTCTTCTAAGGTACCCCTTACCTCCAGCTAAGGCTCATTTATATGAAATCTCTGGCTTTGTTTAATCTGACTGTTAAAACTATTTATTATCATCTTGCACAGAGATCCAGGGTCAACTGATTTAGTCAAAATATGTTATAATGATTTCTTTGCATAGGAGAAGTTGGAGAAAAACCAGAAAAGTGAACAAAAATTGAAGATCTTTGACTACCTAAAATCAAATTGTACACTTCAAACTTATCCAGGCATCAAGAACAAATCAAAGTGTAAACTAGGAATTTTTGAACTAAACTGAAATAAAAATGCAACATCTCAAAATTAGATAGATGCTGCTGAAGCAATAAAGTAGAAATTTGTGACTCTCTCAATTACTGTCCCCCACTCAGACTCAATTCTCAAGACTGCCCCTAGCTTTGCAACATGACACAAGCTGTAACTTCCTCTGCCTCCTATCCATGCCTCCTATACATCTCACAGACCATCTCAATAACCTTCCCTCCATATCTTACTTCTATGTGTCAGCCCCCAATTTTGGCAGACACCCCTTGCTCAACCTCAGGTCATGCCTGCCAGAAGACCAAGTAGGCTACCTGCAGACCTTCCCAGCTCTCTTACTCCAGAACCAATTCCCAAGTCATTCCTAGCACTTCAACAGATCATCTCCCCCATGGCTTCCCTTCCCCTGAGGCTCCAACACCAGGAAGCATTCCCAGTGAACACATCAGCCAAGCAAGCAAGTAAAGCAGGTAACATATAACTAAGATGTTCTCTGAAAATCCAGAGAGGACCAGAAAACAAGGAACAAAATACTTACCCAATAAAGACAAATCTAGAAATCAGAACCTAGAATTATAATCATCCCAAACCCAGATGTATAGACTCCAACATAAAAACACAAACAGACAGGCAATATGTCTCCACAAGAGCCAGGGTATCCTACCATAGCAGGCCCTGAATATTCCAACCTAAGTGAAGCACCAAAAAAAAAAAAAAAAAAAGACAAAACAAACAAACAAAAAAACCCAAAAAACAAAAAAACAAAACTCAACACCAACTATATGAAGATGATAGAGGTACTTAAGAAGGAAATTAATAAATCTATTAAAGAAATCCAGAATTACACAAACAATTATGGGTAATAAATAGATCCCTTAAAGAAAGCCAAGAAAAAATACACAGTTAAATGAAATGAATATAACTGTCCAAGACCTAAAAATAGAAGTAATAAAGAAAATACAAACTAAGGAAATTCTGGAAACGAAAATTTTAAGACTGCAAATAGGAAATACAAGGCAAGCTTCACCAATATAAGAGATAGAAGGAAGAATCCCAGGCACTAAAAATACTATAGAAGAAATGGATAGATAGGTCAAAGAAAATACTAAATCTAAAAAAAAAAAATTCTGAACAAAAACATCCAGGAAATCTAGAACACTATGAAAAGACCAAATCTACAAATTATAGGAATCAAGGGGGGAGAAGAATCCCAGCTCAAAGGCCTAGAAAATATTTTCAACAAAATCATAGAAGAAAAATTTCCAGAACTAAAGAAAGTGATGCTTATGAAGATAAAAGACGTATACAGAACTCCAAATAGAATGAACTAGGAAAGAAAGTCCCCTCACCACATAGTAATCAAAACATTAAACGTATAGACCAAGGAAAGAATATTAAGTTGAAAGAATATTAAGGAAAAAGGCCAAGTAACATATAAAGACTTATTAGAATTATAGAATTATAAAGACAGGCCTATTAGTATTATACCAACTTCTCAAGGGAGATTCTAAAAGCCAGAAGATCTTAGACAGATGTGCTGAAGACTTCAAGGGATCATAGATGCCAGCCCAGATCTCTATATCCAGTAAAATCACTATAGATGGAGAAAATAAGATATTTCATAATAAAGTCAAACTTAAACAATTCAGGCCTAAAGAAGATGCTAGAAGGAAAAATACAAACCAACGACCAAAGAAGTTAACTACACACTGGAAAACACAGAAAATATACAATCCCATACTAGCAAAACCAAAAAAAGAAAAAGAAAAGAAAAAGAAAAATGGAAACAACCACACTCTACCAATAACAACAACAACTACCATCACCAAAATAACAGGAACTAATAATCATTGGTCACTGATATCTCTCAGTATCAATTGCCTCAATTCACAAACAAAAAGACACAGATTAACAGAATGGATATGAAAACAGGATCTATCCTTCTGCTGCATAAAAGAAGCACACCTCAACATCAAGGATAGACATTACCTCAGGGTAAAAGATTAGTAAAAGATATTCCAAGCAAATGGACCTAAAAGAAAAGCTGATGTAGCTTTTCTATCTAACAAAATAGACTCCAAACTAAAATTAATCAAAAAATGAGGAAAGACACTACATATTCATCAAAGGAAAAATCCACCAAGATAATTTAAATTCTTAACATCTATGCCCTGAACACAAGGGCACCTACTTTTGTAAAAGAAATGCTACTACAGCTTAAATCACGCATTGACCCTCCCACATTGATAGTAGGAGATATCAATACCCTACTTTCATCAATGAACAAGTTATCCAAAGAAATACTGGAGTTGACAGATATTATAAATCAAATGAATCTAACATACATACTGACAGAACATTCTACTCAAACACAAAAGACTATACCTTCTTCTTAGTACCTCACAGAACTTCCACCAAAACTGACCAAATACTCAGACAAAAGCAAGTCTCAATAGATACAAGAAAATTGAAATAACTCCCCGAATCCTATCAGACCACTGTGTATTAAAGCTGGATAGCAACAATGGACGAATAGAAAGTTTACAAATTCATGGAAACTGAACAACTCTCTACTGAATGAAAAATGGGTTAAGAAAGAAATAAAGAAATTAAGACTTTCTAGAAATCTATGAAAATTAATATGCAACATACTAAATCATATGGGACACAATAGAAGTGAAACTAAGAGGAAAGTTCATCGTATCAAGTGCCTACATAAAAAGTTGGAGAGATCATATACTAGCAACTCAACAGTATATCTGAAAACTCTAGAGCAAAATGAAGTAAGCGCAGGAAAAGTATAGTGGCAAGAAGTTTTCAAATTGTGGGTTGAAATCAGTAAATTAGAAACAGAGAACAATACAAAGAGTCAATGAAACAGAGAAAAACCAACAAGATAGATAAATCCTTATCCAAACTAACAAAACGATGAGAATATACAAATTAATAAAATTAGAACTGAAAATGGGGAAATAACAAAAGAACTGAGGATGCCACCAAATTCAAAAATCAAAAAGAAATGGATAATAATCTTCATAGATATCAAGATCAGGTAAACAATTTAAATAGACCTATGATACCTAAGGAAATAAAATCAGTCATTAAAACTCTCCCAACCAAGGTGAATAAGTAAAAAAATAAATTAAATTAAAAATATATCCCAACCTAAAAAACGCCAGGACCCAGATAGTTTTAGGGCAGAATTATACCAGTACTTTCAAAAAAGAGTTAATGCCAGTATTCCTCAAATTACTCACAAAATAGAAACAAAAGGAATATTTCCCAATTTACCTCATGAAACTATCAGCTATCCTAGTACCCAAACCACATAAAGACTCAACAGAGGGAGAATTATAGCACATATATGCAATAATAATAAAAAATAAATAAAAATAAATAAATAAACTTGTAAACTTGTAAAATTCTTATACATCAAAAATATCATCCACCTGAAACTACAAAATATCATCCCAAATGATGTAACCCAGACCTAAAAGAACATGCATGGTATATACTCACTTATAAGTGGATATTAGCCATAAAGTACAGGATAACCACACTAGAGTCCACAGACCCAAGAAGCCAAATAACATGCAGGGCCCATCTGAGGATGGTTGAATCTTTCTCAGAAGGGGAAATAAAATAGATATTGGAGGTGGATGGGGAAGGAACTGTGAGGGGGTGAAGAGGAGGAGAATGGGGCTGGAGGTGGGGGATCAGGTGTATGGAGAGCAGGGGAAGAGAGAATGGAAATCAGTCATGGGACATGTTGGAGATCTGGGCTAGGAGGTGGGGGTAGGCCCCAGGGTGTCTATGGGGGTTTCTCTAGCTACGACTACTAGCAGTGGAAAATATGGATCCTGAAGAGTCGCCACTTCATGGAGCTGGGCAGGACTACCAGTGAAAAGTTAAGGACAGCAACCACCCCCAAAAAAAAAACAAACAAATAACATAAACTCAAAATGTATTCTGCAAGATGTACGGGGACAAGAGGAGATAGATGTAGGGTAGGAGAGACAGAGGAAATGGCCAACCAATGACAGGCCCAAATTGAGATGCATTCCATGGGCAAGAACCAATCCCTGACACTATTAATGATACTAGGTTATGCTTGCAGACAGGACCCTAGCATAATAGTCCTCTGAGAAGCTCCACCCAGCAGCCGATGGAAACAGATGAAAAGAGCCACAGCCAAACACTGATGGAACTCCAGGAGTCTTGTGGTCAAGTTAGAGGAAGGATTGAGAGACTCAAAGAGGACAAAGTCTCCATAGAAAGACCAACAGAGTCAATTAACATGTACCCTTAGGGGATCCCAGAGACTGAACCATCAACCAAAGAGTAAGTTGGACTAGGCACCCACACAAATTTATCACATGTGTAGCTCGATCTTCCTGCAGGTCCCCCAACAACTGGCACAGGGGCTGTCCCTGAATCTGATGCCTGCTTATGGATCCTATTCCCCTAACTGGGCCTTTTTCTCTGGCTTCAGTGGGTCCAGATGTGCTTACTCCTGCAGTGACTTGATACGGGAGGGGCAGGTATGAGGGAGGGGCTCCCCATTCTCAGAGGAGAAGGACAGGGAGAGGATATGTGTAGTGGGATACTAGGAGGAGATGGGCATTTATATTGGGATGTAAAGTGGATATATATATATATATATATAAATCCACCATATCAGGTAGGCTTAATTCCAGAGATGCAGAGATGGTTTGACATACAAAAATTAATAAATGTAAACCACCATATAAATAAACTGAGAGAAAAGTCACATGATCACCTCATTAGATGCTGAAAAGGCCTTGAGAAATTCAAATCAATTCCAGTAAAATCAGGAACAAGATTAGGCTGCCCATCTCAACATCTATCCAATATAATACATCACACATTAGCTAGAGCATTAAAAAAACTGAAGGAGATGAAGGGGATACAATTTAGAAAGAAAGAAGTCAAAGCAACTTTATTTGCAGATTGTATGATAGTATAAATAAGTGGCTCTAAAAATTCTACTAGAGAACTCCTATAATCTCAGCAAAGTGACTGGATACAAAATTAATAAAAAAAAAAAATAAGTAGCCCACCTAAATACAAATAACAAATGGACTGAGAAAGATATCATGGAAATAACACCCTTCACCTTCACAATAGGTAATTCTAACTAAGCAAGTTAAAAACTTGTGATAGTGTGATAGAAATTTCACACTTTGTCTTGGACTTTTAGCAATCACTTTGATAACTTGACTCTACTGAACTCCCCATCTTCTGTATTTCTGGCTTCGTTATCAAAATCAGGTGTGTGAATTTATGTCTGGGAGTTCAATTCAATTCCATTGATTAACATGTTGTTTTTATGCCAATATCATTTGGTTTTAATTACTATTAAAAAGAAAGAAAGAAAGAGAATGGGGCTCTCTCAGCCCAAGAGGATTTTCCCTTTTTTTCCGAACCCCGGATTTTTCAAAGCCCGTTTCCCCCAAAAAGGATCCAAGAAAGCCCCCCCCGTGCCCCCCAAGCACCCCTTTCCAACAAAAGGGACTGAGTTTTCAAAGAAGATTGCAAAATTCCCCCCTTTGGAAAAACTGACGCCAATTCCTTTCCTAAAAATTCAGAGTTAAAACACGATCCCCGAAAAAACAGACAGACAGAAAAAAACAAAAGGGGGATGGAGGGGGAGTGCTAGCACGCTCTTATCAGGTCCCCTCACCAGCTTACCTTTTAAATTTTGCAAAGAGCAGCAGATGGGATGAAAACCCAAACCCCTTGATGCCTTTAAAACGTCGCAGCTGTCAAAAAAAGCTATATTCCCCTTTTTCTTCCCTCTCCCAAAACAAAAAAAGGGGTTTTGGAACTTTTTAAAACCCAACAACAAAAATCGATTTTGGGGGAATTTTTTTTGAAGTGTATGTTTTGGGGAAGATGAAGGAGCAAGCCCAAGGCAAAAATTGGAACATCTAGTGACCACCCCAATGAAAAATTTTGGCCCGGGGGCCCTTTTGGAATTTTTAAATTTTTCTCGTTGGGGTTTGAGTTAAACATTCATGCTTTAAAAACCTTTTAAATTTTTGTAGATTCTTGGGGTTTAAAAAAGGGGGATGCCAATATAAATTTAATGAAACCCCACTTTTAATTTTTAAATTTTTTTAAAACCCCCTTTTTAAAAAAAGGTAAAAAAAGGAAAGGGTTTTACTTTAATTGTAATAGTATTTTTCAGTCAAGTTTTTAAAAAAATATTCTTATATTAACTGCGCTTTTTTAAAAAAATATTATATTTTAACATCCCAAAATACCCCTATGCGTAGTCATATGCTATATGTATGTTTTTTTTAATGTGTGTGGTGATTTTAGAAAAATAGATAGAAATAGATAAAAAATGGGGGGATTTTTATGCATTTTTAAATTATATAATTTTAAATGAATATCTGGGGAATATTTTGGATGTTATTAGTGAAAAATGTTGCTATATAAAATTTTTATATATGCCCTAATATGTGTGTCCTTTTTTGGTATATTTAGAGGAAGTGTTAAGGGGCTTTTAGACAAGGACCTTTTCTATTCCCCCAGGCTAGCCCTTAAACTTACCCTGTAACTGGGGGGGGACCTCAAATTTTTCCCCCCCCCAAAATTTGAAATTGCATTTTGGGGGTCCTTTTTTCTTTTTTTAAAATCTCAAAATCTTTTTTTACATTTAAAAAACCTTAATTTTTGGATTCCCCTTTTTTTTGAGGCCCAAAAAACCAAAAGGGGTATATGTTTCCCCCTGGGGGGTTCCAGATTCAAATCCCCTGGTTTCCCCCCCATGACTTGTAATTTGAAGAATATTTTAATGAGGGGAGACATATACGGGAGTATCCTACATAACGTTTCCCTTTTAAACAACAGGGAAAAAATGTTATGAATTAAATAAAGTTGTGTGAGTGTTTTGCTTTTCATTCTGACCCAGACCCTAGACCTCAAACACACGTGGGGCCCACCAACCCTTTGGATTGTTAAAAAGACTTTTTCCCCCCCACACCAATCTTCTGATTTGTAGAGTGTGCTGAATATGACTGAGTAACCACCAAAGTCACGGGAGTTTTGAAAAAGTTCACAGACCTGCGGTTTATGGGTGAAAAAGGGAAAAAGGGTGAGGAGTGGTCTTCTATGGATTTCTTTGGGAAAAAAACCTTAAAAAAGATGCTATAAAAGAAAACCTGAGACGCAGGTGGCGGGGAGACTTTTGCGGGGAATTCCTCTAAAATTTTTGGAAACACTGAAAAAATTTTTTGGAGCTTGATGGGACTTTCGGATGCAGGGCCCAAACAAACACTCAAAACCCACTTAAGAAAGGTTCCTCCGGGGGAGGCTAGTAAAGACGTAAAGGGAAATTTAAAAATTGAAAAAGCACTGGTTTCTGTCTTGCACTCATTTTTGAAAATAGGAAAAATGAATAAACTACTAATTTTTCCCCCGGACCTTTTTAAGGGGACATCACATGTGTGAGTGACGGGAAATGCAGTTGACAAGTGTAGGGGGAAAAAAAAAAAGAATTTAAAAACCCCAAAAACCCCCCTTTTTTAAAAAAAAAAAAAAAAAAAACCCCCCCCCCAAAAAATTTTTTTTTCCCTTTTTCCCGGACCAAACCAGGAAAAAAAAAAAAAAGGGGAAAAATTTAAAAAAAAAAAAAAAAAGGGAAAAAAAAAATTTTAAAACAAATTTAAGGTTTTCCTAAAAATTTTTTAAAAAAAAAAGGGGAAAAAGGGAAAAAGGTTTGGGGTTTAAAACCCCCAAAAAGGGTTAAATTTTTAAAATTTTTTTCCCCGGGGCCAAAAAAAAATTGAAAATTTGGGGAAAATTTAAAAAAAAAAAAAAAACCCAAAAAAAAAAAATTAAAACCCTTTTTTTTTTTTTTGGCCCTTTTTCCCCATTTCCCCAAATTTAACAAAATTTTTAAGGGTTTAAAAAAAAAGGGGGTTTCCCCAAAAATTTTAAAAAAAAATTAAAAAAATTTTAAAAATTAAAAAACCCCTTTTTTTAAAAAAAAAACCCCCCCCCCCCCCCCCCCCCCCCCCCCCCCCCCCCCCCCCCCCCCCCCCCCCCCCTTTTTTTTTTTTTTTTTTTTCCCCCCCCCCCCCCCAAAAACCCGGCCCCCTTTTTTTAAAACCCCCCCCAAAAAAACCCCCCCCCCCCCCTTTTTTAAATTCCCCCCAAATTTTTTTTTTTTTGGATGGGCCGAAGGGGTTTAAAAAGGCCCCCTGGGGCCCCCCCTTTTTTTTTTCCCCCCCCCCCCCTTTTTTGGGGGAGGCCCCCGGGGTTTTTTCCCCCCGGAAAAAACCCCCCCCAAAATTTTACGGGGCCCCCCTTTTTCCCGGGGGGAAAATTGGGGCCCCCCCGGGTCCAAAAAAAATTTAAAAAATTTTTTTTGGGGTTTTTTTAAAAAACCGGGGAAAGGGGGGGGGGAAGGGGAAAAAAAAAAAAAATTTTAGGAGGTTTCTTTTTTTAAAAATTTTTCCCCCGGGGGAAAATTTTCCCCCCCGGGGGGCCCCAAAACCCCAAAAATTTTTGGGGGGCCCCCTTTTTCCCCCCCCCTTCCCCCCCCCCCCCCTTTTTTCCTTTTTTTTTCCTTTTTAGGGTTTTTTCCCCCCCCGGGCCCCCCCTTTTTTTAAAAAACCCTTTTTAAAAAAAAAATTTTTGGGGGGGGGTTCCCCCCCCTTTTCCCCCGGGGGGGTTTTTTTTTTTCCCCCCTTTTTAAAGAAAAGGGGGGGGGGGGGGGGGGGCCCCAAAGGGGAAAAAAAAAAAAACCCCCCCCCCCCCAAAAAAAAAAAAAAAGGCCCCCCGGGGGGCCCCCCCCCCAAACCCCCCCCCCCCCCCCCCCCCCCCAAAAACCGGGGGGAAAAAGGGGGAAGGTTTTTTTTCTTTTTTTTAAAAAAACCTTTCCAAAAAAAAAAAAGGGTTTTTTTTTTAAAAAAAAAAAAAGGGAAAAAACCCTTTAAAAGGGGAAAAAAAATTTTTTTTCCCCCCCCCCCCCCTTTTTTTTTTTTTCCCCCCCCCCTTTTTTTGCCCCTTTTTTTTTTTTTTTTAATTTTTCCTTTTTTTTTTTAAAATTTTTTTTTTTTTTGGGGGGGGTTTTTTTTCCCCCCCCAAATTTTTTTCCCTTTTTTTAAATTCAAAAGCAACAGGGGGGCAAAAAGGGTTTAGCTCACTTATAGGATATAGTCATATCAAGGGAAGTCAGGACAGGAATACTATAAGGGTAGGAACTCCTTCCTGCCCTTTCCTCCCTCTCTCCCTCCTTCCCTCCCTCCCTTCCTTCTCCCCTTCTTTCCTTCCTCTCCTTCCCTCCCTTCCTCCTTTATGCTTCCTTCTTTTCTCTCTCCCCCCCTATTGTTCTTCTTTCTTCTTCCCTCCCTCACTTCTAAATGTTGAATTCTACTTCTTATTGCTGCCTGGGTAACTTCCAGGTCAGGGCCCTCTGCAGCAGCCTGTGCTTACTCAAGCTTACACATATCTGCAAGGTTTTAAGATTATAAATTGACTGATTATTGCATAATGTGGGTCCCAATTGGCTGTATTTGTTAAAACCCCAAAAAATTTCCCCACAAACAAAAAAACAACAACAACAACCTAGATGAACAAGCTGGATGCAGTGGTTGCCATCATACTCTCAATCTCTTGCACCCTTCAGGACTTTTTATAAGGTTTTCCCTGTATTAACTTCATCTCTGATGTTTGTTGATTTGGAAAATAGGTTATGCTGTTTCTATTCTTTTTCTGACATAAAATTCCTTTTTTGCCTTGGCAGAATCTATAAAGTCATTACAGGAACTTTTTAAATGAAGTTGAAACACATATAGCTAAAGATTCAGAGTTTCCTATAGCTCCTTAAGACCTAGAATTAGAGAACAGGATGAGTAGACAACCAGAGGCATTAAGACAGCCATGTGACAGTGGACAAGGAAAGGAAAGGGTTTACTTTTGGGGGGGCCTGTAACACTTTAGAAAAGTATTTGTACATTAATTTTCCAGTTTGTTTTATTTGTCTGGCTCTTAGATACTCTTTGGAGCTATTATTCTCTCCTACCTAAACCAAATGTTTCCTCCTTTTCCTTGATTGGGTCTACAGAGTGTTTCTAGGAGCCAAGTATCTTAGTTGTTTCTGTGTAACAGATAATCCCAAAGTCTTGGTGGCTTTAACAAAATCAAGCATTTAGGGCTAGGGAGATGGCTCTGTGGTAAAAGTGCTTGCCATATAGTATGAAAAGCAAAATCTGGACCCCAGAACCCACATAAATGGAGATTGGTCTGCAATCCAACCTTGGAAAAAAGAAATAGGAGATTCCCAGAGCAGAGTGGCAAGCAAGAATAGCTGTATCAGAGAGCTCTGGATTTGAGTGAGAGATCCAGTCACAATTCATGATGTGGAAAGGAATAGAGGATGATTCCAGACACCCACCTCAGGCTTCCACATGTATATTTACACATATGCCCACAAACATCCAAAACCATGCATATACTGACCTGCAGACTACACATGCATACACATGTAAAACGCAAAAAAAAAAAAAAAAAAAAAAAAAAAAAAAAAAAAAACTTAAAAATTTATTTTCTCCTTACTATGTCTGCTCTTTCTCCACAACAGACAACACCTCGGTTTTGTGCTCCAGGTACGTCTCCATGTGTCTTTCATGTCCTGTGGATCCCTGGCTGCGTTGGATGACTTCCTTTCAAACCCAAGTGTCAGCTGAAAGGTCAGAAACCCACAAAGCCCCCTGAGAGATCATCTCAAAATTAGCCCACTCATTTCTACCAAAAACAGCATGTCCAACTGCAGCATCGGGGACTGGAAAAGACTGCCCACTCTAATAGGAAATATGCAAAGTAACATGACCTAAGGTATGAATTCATAAGGGAAAAGCAAGAAGCCATAATAATAGCCAGGCAAAACCCTCAGCTTTTCCATTTGTTGAGGCCTGTGATTGCTATACTCCGTCCTCTATATCTGACATTTCTCCCTGCTCCTTACTAGACAAATGGCCTTGGAAAAGTCACCTAGTATCAGCTATAATTTCCTCATTTTTAAAAATGGAGAACCTTAAGACCCACCTGGAAGGGCTACTGTGTCCAAACAAACTTAACGCTATTATTTGTTTCCTTGAGTTGATAAGTAAACGGTGGTTGATGCTGCCCGCTATGGTGAGCGATTCTGTCTTAGGTAATGTTCTGAGAACCTGGAATATGCATGCTATTTAAAACCTTACAGATCACCTATGAAAAAATTATAAAAAGGAAGCATAGTATTTTCGAAGGAACAAATCTGACATTTCAAATTTGGATGAGATGTGATGTACACACCTGAGAAGAAATGTACTATATCAGGAAAGTTGGGAAAGGTTTCACAAAAACCATGGAATTTGAGCTAAACCTTTCAGTGTGTGGAGAAGTGCCCAGGAAATGAAAAGAATTCTAGAAGTACAGTTCACTGATTTCAGCATCAGTGGGAAACTATTTTGATAGCATCTACAAGAAGGCGCGTCAGCTCTCAACACTGTGTCCCTTTTAAAATTTGATGGTAAGGCAGGTGGGTTGAACCCTACTAAAGGGCACAGTTAAAACAAGTTTGAAGGCAGATCCCATGAACCATTCAAAGCTTCTTACTTACAGAGTCCACCTTCCCGAAAGGAGGTATTATGAAAGGAGAAACTTGCAGAGTTTCAGACCAAAATAAGTGCTTTCTTCCTGTTGAAAAAACATAGCTAAGAGTCACAGATTCCTGGACCCAATGCCATCCTTGGGGAAAATTGCCTTGTTATAGCTCCCACAAGGAAGCAGTTCTTTGGGATGGTGGCAGGGTGGGAGTGGGTGGCTTCTCTTTCTCAAAAATAAACCAGAGAAAATAATGAGAGCAGATATTCTCTACAATAGCTGCTGTCCTCCCTCCAAGTTGTTGTCCTCCCTCTGAGCTGCTGTCCTCCCATGGACCTTCTTTGTAGCATACTTCCTGCCACCACTGCAAATACCAATAAGAGACCTGAGGACCACCTGCTGAAGGAAACACTATTCTTTTGCATTCTCAGGTGCCCAGTTAAATAATAGTTCAGCCAGCATTTCAGAGATCACAATTTTGGGGTCACCCTAGAATGAGCAGGAAGATGGGGTTTCAAAATACAAAGAAGACAATTTTCAGATGCTGCTTATTTTGTTCCAAATGGGGCATTTACTAAATCTTCCTAGATGTACTTGAAGTTTCTGTCAGCAAATGTTTTCCTTTTTCCTGGTACGACATAGTCCTATGAGTCCCCCCACCTACTGTGTGTGTCAAAGAGCACACACTGTCTATTTGGCTTCTGCAAATAGTCTTGAGTTGAAAATGGTGACATTTTTATCCATGTGCAAACCAAGCTCTGAAATCAGCATGTCACTCCAGGCATAACAGCTGGTAAGTCACATCAGGATTTGGCATTTCTCTACAAATAGGCAGCAGTTAGAGTGATGGATCAATTTTGCCCTTGACCCAGTTAAGAGGACCACTTTGTGTACAAGTTTCCTGGTGTATATTGGAGGCTCTGATCCCAGCTTGGCTGGCTGCATAATGTCTGTGTTCTGAGACAATGCCCTTGTTGCTCTTAATGGTTTGTAAAGCACCATAACCAGGTTGTACAAAGTGGGCAGCAAAAGCAGCAGAAATACTTTCCATCACTGTTCTGAAGTGAAAGACTGAGGGTCAGAGGGGTTAGAAACATTCAAGAATCATTTTCTCCTGAATGTTTTTTCCCTATGCCTGGAGACATGGTTTCACTATTGTATGTGTTTGTATCTTCCTGTTGTCCCCTTCTGTTATAAAAATAGCAATCACATTATGTTGGGGTCTAATAAAAGCCTATCACTGCTCCAAGCATTGGTTAACAAAGCCAGCCTACTTTTACAGAGAAAATGAAAATAGTGAGTTGAATGACGAAATGACAATTGTGCAAAAGATGAAAATACTGTGGGGGATGGAGACAGGCTTTAAATTCAAACTAAAGTTCAACAGGAAGGGAGATCCAGCAGTGGGTGTATAGAGAGTCTGCAAGGCCTCCTTGTGAGTACAACTTGTCTGTCTAGTCATGAAGAAAGCACACACGACATTGCTTACACGTATTTGAAAAACATTTTGCAAGTTGTAGCTTCAGGATGAGCACAGAAAGCTTTGCATTTTTATTTATATTGAATGAGAAAAATCAAGTAGAAAAGAGCTAAGCCTATATATCAACCCATCGTAAGCTCATAAGCTCGGGGCTGGGAACTGAAGGACTTTCCTCAAACTTGGTTTGTCTCATCACTACACTAAGGTGCTGGGCAAACAGTCATGAAAGCCCAGTGAGGCTCCAGCCTTTCTCTCCCTCTTCATAGCCTCCCCCTTCTCTTCAACACTAAACAGATACCAGGTCAAGTCAGGTGAGGCATGGATGAGCTGTTCATTTGCTTCTACCATTTGCTTGTATTATGCATCATATTTTATCATTTAATTGCAAAAGATTTTTTAAAAAGTTTGTTTCATGCTTCTACCTACCTTAAATCCTTTTTTAGAAATTATATCATACTACCAAAACCTGAGTACTCAAATATGCAATATGACTAGTCAATTGTTTTTCTTTTCTTTTGATACAGGATTTTAATATACAGCCCTGGCTTGCCTGGACTGTCTATAAAGACCAGACTTAATCAAAACCATCGCAATCCTTTTGTTTTAGCCTTTGACTGACTGCTGGGACTATAGGCATGGCCATTGTAAACAACTATTGTTCGAATACATTTGTCTAGGTCTTCAATTCTAAACTAGGTTCTAATTATAATATTTCTTAAATTCTTAGAATTTCCCCCAATTTCCTTTCTGTTGTTGTGATAAAACACCCTGACCAAAAGCAACTTGAGAAAAAGGTTTTTTCACCTCACAGTTCCAAGTTACAGGCCATTTTTGTGGGATGCCACAGAGGCAGAAGCTTAAGGGAGCTGCTCACATGCACAGTCAGGAGCAGAGAGAGAGAGAGAGAGAAGGGAAGGAGGGAGAAAGAGAGATTGAGAGAGGGAAGAAGAGAAGGAGGGGGAAGAGAAGGAGGGAGAGAGAGAGAGAGGCATGCTTACTGCTTAGCTTTTTTTTCTTTACATTTACACAGTATAGACCCCCAGCCAGGGATGGACTGCCCACATTCAGGCCGGGTCTTCCTATAACAATGAAAACAATCAAGACTATCCTGATCTCCACAACCCTTCATTAAGACTTTCTTCCTAGGTGATTCTGAGTCATGTCCAGTTGATACCGAAAAGTACACATTACAGTATCCATCTAGAACTTTCCTGTCATTTTAGTTATGGACTCAAATATTTGGCATTACAAATCTCTCAGAAGCATTGTTGTTCATTCTTCTAACATAAACCAGCAAGTCAGTGTAGAAGACAATCAGGCTGTTGATCATCAGCTGGTCCTGACTATAACCATGCTCTGAAGTTTCAAGTCAGCAAGTTAAAACTTGTGCTCAGATCTGCTCCTTAACAAGTCAAGGGAACAAATGGATATTCTCCTAATCCAGGCTTACGGAGAACTGAGCAGGAGAGATGTGTTCTGGGTATCTGGGGAGGCTGCCCAACACAGTGAGAACACATATTTGAAAATTAACCTTCCCAAAAACCTATTTATGGTCACATCAGAATATTTATGGTTACATATGATCTTGCTCTTTGGCTATTTTTTTTTTTAGCAGTCTCCCTATGCAAATTCCATCCAGTAAAAGCTGCTCATTGGCAGCAAGGCCTGAAATTATCTCATTGTGCGTAATTGATTTCACAGCCTAATGTGCTCTCAACTGCTGCAGAAGCACAAAGAAAAAGCATTTAGCATTTAGCCAGCATTAGATGTTTTGAGGTCTTGTGCCCTGCCCATCAGGCTTGGAGCAGCCCCTCTGATGAAAGTTCCCTACCCTGTGCTGCCCAAGGCCGTTATCTTGCTCTGCGCAGGTTGCTCCAGGAGACAGCTGTCACCTCTTCTTTAAATTACTGGAGCCTTTAATCCCAGCACTTGGGAGGCAGAGGCAGGTGGATTTCTGAGTTTGAGGCCAGCCTGGTCTACAGAGTGAGTTCCAGGACAGCCCGGGCTATACAGAGAAACCAGTGTAAGAGGCAGTGTTTTGAGAAATCCTTCCCCAGCGAGATATAAATATCTGCTCCCATAAACAGTCCCAATGACAAAATATGATTTCACCAAAGGTTACCCTGGAGAACCAATACTTAATTACAACACACGGATGAGGAATTACTTGTAAGAGCATATAAAGCAGCCATGCTGGAAATTCTTTACCCAGCATGGATGATGCCTTCCCAATATCTTTGTATATTGAGGTACTCTTCAATTAACCTCCCCAGACTACATACTCAGTAGCTCCTATGACCTGAGACCATATGCAAATAAAGAAGAATTGCATAGGAATGACAGGAAGGAGTGGCTGGAATCTCAGTGGAGAGTACAGTGACCTTGTCCACCCCTCCCCCTTCTATGAGAGAATATCAACAGTCAACTGTCCACATGGTAATGGACACTTGTAAGCAGGCACAGTTGATCTGATGAAAATGGAGGCTATTTTGCTTAGAGGCCAAATTCTAGAGCAGGTAGACTATTCCTGCTAAGATGGAAGTTTGAAGGAACTTTGACCACTCCTGCCTCTTTCCAGAGAAGGCTAAGACACTATGGAGCCAGTGTAGTTGAATAGCCCCAAGATGAAGACAAATACCCACAGCCTTGCTTGAACCTGGAATACTCCTACCCAGATCAACATATCCTCCATAGGCCTTATTTATGAAAGGAAAGTTAAGATTTCATGCATTCTCCTAAAAGAATGTCCTTATGTGTTTAAGGCCAGTCTATGGTGAATCACAAGCTCTCAGTTTTCTGACTTTTTGACTAGCCACACGTTTCCTGAGAACCCCATATTGGAGTCGTCTTTAAACTTAGTAGAGAAGAGTCACCTTGGAGCAGTGTTACCAGAAGCAAAGCCACCCTCAAAGGCTATAACATTCCTCCTAGAAGACCCTTCTTCATCTTCTCCACCAGCACCAGGTAAAGGCTGCTAAACAAGCAGAATGGCTCAGAAGAACTTGTGCCAGCGCCCTGGTACTAGTGTCTGGACTCCTCAAGTCAACAGGGAACTTTCTACGAAACGTCACAGTACAAACCTTATTCTATAGACCATAACCCTCCTATGGGTTCATAATTCAACGTATAAGGGTCTCAAAATGTTTGACAACAGTAAAATAATTCTAAACAAACAATAACCAAAAATTAAATCAAAATCAAAAGTAGTGAAACATCACAGTACAAACCTTATACTATAGACCATAACCCTCCTATGGGGTTCATAATTCAATGTATAAGGGTCTCAAAATGTTTGACAACAGTAAAATAATTCTAAACAAACAATAACCAAAAATTAATTCAAAATCAAAAGTACTGAATCGAGGGTGTTTCTGGCATCACTCGCCACGTTGTATCATGTGACTTCATTTCAGACTTGGTTCTGAACACACAATATATGCTCTGTGCACTACACATGCCATCATTCCTTACAATACCCCAAATATCTCAGGCAGTGTTTTTACTATGCATACAAAGTAGTAGCCTAGTGGTTTCATTATTGGGGAAGGAGGGAGTTCGCAAAACTTTCCTACCGTCATTCTTCAAAATGTAAATATTAAATTGGCATATCATTTGATTATATTGTTAAGCCAACAAGCACATCTATCTCATTACCATGCAAATTTGCTTTCCTCATCAATAAATAGTAAAATTATCTATATCCAAAACAATTGTTTAAAGCAAATTTCTTTATGGTTTATCATCTGTAAATGTCTAATGTATATTTTTATCTCTAAGTCTATATAAAAAACTGTTGGGCATTAGTAGGAAAAATTTAAGAAGTCATGTCTTGGTATACAACTCATGTACTCATGCACAAATGCATAGGTAGCTCGAATGCCTTGGAAATATCCTGGCCATGAGTTGTCTCATGTGACTCAGAACCTGGTTTCTTGGAAATAACAACAAATCTGTCCTACTTGGCCATGATCCTCTTAAGAGCAACTAAGCATTCAAACACACAAGATTTCCATATATGTGATAATTAATTTCATCTGCTTGGTATAAACTAGTCACCTAGAAAAAGGACTAGACCATCAACTGAGGAATTGCCTCCATCAGGTTGCTCTATGGACATGTGTGCTGGTTGGGTTTAGTCAAATTGACACAAACCTAGATATATCTGAGAACAAGAAATCTAACTGAGAATATGCCTCCATGATATGGCTAGTAGATAAGTCTGTGGGGGCATTTCTTAACTAAGGATTGATGTGAGAAGGCTCAGACCACTCTGAGTGGTGCTTCCCCTGCAAAGTGATTCCTGAGTTGTACAAGGAAAGGGCTGAATGAGTGACAGAGAACAAGCCAGTAATCAGCATTCCTCCATGACTTCTGCTTCAGTTCTTGCCTCCACATTCCTACCTTGAGTGCCTGTCCAGCTTTCCTCAGTGGACTGTGACCCAAGGTAGTTAAGCCAAATAACCCTTTCTTTCCCTAGTCACTTTTGGTCATGGTGTTTTATCATAGCAACAGAACCCCAGACTAAGACAGCATGTCTATAGGACATTTTCCTGATTAATGACTAAGGTGGGAGAGGCCATCCCACTGCAGGTACTGCCGCATCTATGCAGGTGGGCCGGTGTTATAGAAAGAATGAAAGCTGAGCAAGCCATGGAAAGCAAGAGAGTAGGCAGAGGTCTTCCTCGGGCTCTGCTTCAGTTCCTTCCCAGAGATCTTTGTTTTCCTTTATTGATGGACTATAATCTACAAGATAAAGAAATCCCTTTCTATCTCCAGGTTGCTTTTGGTAATGGTATTTATTTATCACAGCAGCAGAAACTAAACTAGAATTATAGGTCACACTTGCATTTGTCTAAGGGTTATAGACAAAAATCCAGAGCTTTCCAGAAGGACAGTCCCAGGCACTCTGTTTCCATAAGATTCTAATTAAAACAGTCTAGTAGCTCAGATGAGAAGAGATAAAAACCACATCAGGGATATAAAGATCTAACCTGGCCTAAAGCTGCAACTCATAAAACTTATAGCTTCTACTATTCTTACACGGCACATACACAGATGAAATAGATGCCACTCTGTGGAAAGCTCAAAGGACAACTTCCCTATTGAATATTTATAGCTCCTTACAGCTCTTCCACTCCTGATGGAATTTACCTATCAAAAGTGACTTGTTTGCAGAAGTAATGCTGCCTAAACTGCATTCTGCTATGATCAGTTCACTAAGGGAACTAAGTTGAAGAATTACCCAAAGGGCAAGTTCTCATTCAGAAGGGAATAGGGGTTGTTAAATATGTATCCACAAAGCTTTAAACATGAAATCACTCTCCTATAACTTAAAGGGAACCTCACCTTACTGCTCTATCATTCAGATGGAAACAGAAGCAAAGCAAGTTATAAACATAATCAGTTCTCATTTAAAATAGCATTCATTATCCAGGTGTGGTGGTTAGTGCCTGTAATCTCAGCATTTGGGTAGCAGGGGCAAGAAAATCTTGAGTTTGTGATCAGTTTGACTCAAAGAATGAGACCTTTCATAAAAAGGCATAGGAAAGGAAAGAGGAGGGAAAGAGGAAGAGAAAGAGAAGGAAGAAGACTTTGTCTATGGTAGGTCAGGGATTCTCCTGATAAGATCACTATCAATGGAATACTCCACCCAACCAAGTTTCTATCTTTTAACCTCAAAGAAAAGAAATGATCTGTTACTTTTTCACTGAGTTTACAATAAATATAATATACCACTTAAAGCCATTTGACTTTGGGTTGGTTATATAACTGAACTTGTGCCATAGGTTGTTTCTGTCTTCAAGAAGCCAATTAAAGGACCCAACTAGACAGTAAAGACAGAAAATGAACATTTATTCAGTGTGACCATATTAGGACAAAGAGATCCAGTAACCCCCTCGAGTTCATCTTTAGGGACCTGAAGTGAGATTAAAGTTTAAATAGTGGGTCAAAGATGTTATATTGACTAATTTTATGTCAACTTAACACAAGCCAAAGTCATCTGAGAGGAGGGAACTGCACTTCAGCCCCCCTCCATGACCTCTGGATCAGCTCCTGTCTCCAGATCCCTGCCCTGTTTGAGTTCCTGTTCTGACTTCCTTTGATAATGAACAGTGTTGTGGAAGGGTAAGCTGAATAAACCCTTTTTTCCCCATGTTATGTTATGTTTTGTTTTGTTTGTTTGTTTGTTTGTTTGTTGTCACAGTGTTTCATCTCAGCAGTAGTTAACTTACATGGATGGGCACATCTAAGTAGTCCCAGGCAAGGTGTGGTCCCTTCCAACACTAAACTATCACTAATCTGGGTTTTAGTTTCATCCTATATGTTGGTCTGACCACTGGATAACTCAGTAAAATTTCTTATTATGTGGGAGTTTATGTAGATTCTAGGAAACTTCTTCAGTAGTAGTTTTCATGGTTTTTCCCAAAGGTCTTTATTAGTCTTACCTTTAAAGGCTGAATTGAAACATGGAAAAGTTTTTGTTTTGTTTTGTTTCTGTAAAACCATGAAAATCAGTCTAAGGCTTCTTGGGGAAATATGAACAAACATCAAATCATCTGCAGGGTCCTAAAGATGAGCTTGAGAGGGTTGACTGGATTTTCTTGTCCCAGTATGACTACACTTCCAATATCCAAGCAAATTAGGACTAGATTGGCCCAGTTAAGGATGACCTCCACACATGCAATGAAATAGTTAGAGTCCCCTACAGCCTTCCAGCACTGTGCATGTATGCATGTGTATGTGTGCATAAATGTGCACATACAAAGACACATACACAGTATTACCTAGCTGTTTCCTCAGAGACAAAACGTCTTTTCTTGGAAGGGATCTGTTGAAATAAACAACTTAAAAGTTTCAAGAAGTCCCTGAAACTTTACCTGATGTATTAGTAACCCTTTCTCCAGTCTATATAGTCAATAAGTACTGCTGAGACACACTCTCAGACAAGTTGTGCTGCCTGGAAGAGATGATCTCAAACCTGTCAAGTTGTTTCCAAGTTGTATAATGAGTCAGTTTTCAATTTTCATTAACTATCACTCATGATGAAGTTGGCTTTTGGTAGTACATGTACATTTGAATTATTCCTGATTCTCTAAGTAACCTCTCATCCATAATTCTGTCAGTAACACAATAAAACTCTGTATTCAGCAAAATGGACTAAGGTGGCTTCTTAACTTTTATTTACATTCAGATCCTTATATGGTGTGAGTGAACATTTGCTCACATCTCTCCAGGAAGAGAGAACACAAACATTAAAAAGGAACTCCCAGTATCTTCTCTGGTTTAGTAAGAGAGCAAGAACAATGTTTACTCCGCTTTCTTAGAAATGGAGTAATATTGTAAGCTGCCATCTGGTTAGCAAACCATGAGAGAGCCTGTCAGACAGTCTGAGTTTCTCAACTTTTCACTTGTGTGGTTGTTTCAAGTGCTGCCAATACCTCCAACTATCTGAAAGCATGAAGGCAGTTCAAGGAGCAGAAGCAGCAGAACCAATATTAAACATATTGTCATAAATATAGCCAGATGATACTCAGCTCCTGGTCCCTATACTCAAATCTAACAGTAGCTACTATAGCCAGATCCATAGACTTATGTCTGAAAGTATACTATCACTATAAGAGCCATCACTGTGTGCTAGCTAATTGTATGTCAACTTGCTGCAAGCTAGAGTCATTGGAAAGGAGGGTGGTTCAATTGAGAAAATGCCTCAATACAATCAGGCTATAGGCAGGCCTGGAGGGTATTTTTTAACTAGAGATTGATGGGGGAGGGTCCAGTCAATTGTGGGTAGGGCCACCCCTGGGTAGGCAGCCTGGGTTCTATAAGAAAGCACGCTGAACAAGCTATGGGAAGCAAGCCAGTAAGCAGCATCCCTCAATGATTTCTCAATGATTTCAACCTCTGCTTCCAAGTTCCTGTCCTGTTTGAGTTCCTCTCCAGACATTCTTCAATGATAAATAGTAATATAGAAGTGTAAGACAAATAAGCCCTTTCCTCCTCCTCTGTTTTTGGTCAAAGTGTTTCATCACTGCAATAGAAGCTCTGTCACCAGAGATAATTGTACAAGAATATATGCCAGTTTGGTATTATCCCAATGGTGATGTGTAATGTAACACAGCCTAGCAGAAATATATTCTAAAGAGATACTTGTATATCTCAATCTGACTGCTGGACATATGAACCTGAAAGATGAGAATTTCCTCAGGAATCTCATGATGAGAGGAAGAAAAAGAACCAGCCAGAGGAGAACTGATCTCCCTGAAAGAGACATCATATAGTTCTAACAACTTATAAGATCACCAGACAGGATGAGACAGAAACTCAGAAAATAATGTGTCAATGGTATCACACTTTGACTGAGACTACTTAAATGTACACATGTCTGACTCTGTAAACTTTCAGGACTCTAATGCCTTCACATCAATACCCTAAAGCTTGACTTTGTGGGTTTGGAAGGATCATTGATTCTCTTTTTACTAATTGTGGATGTATTAAATAAATCTCTTTCTGCTTTTTTACTATTCTTTTTGTAGTTTTTTTTTTAATTGACTTCTTGAAGGAAAGTGGCCAAATTTAAATCATTGGGAGTAAACCTTATGGCCCCAAGTTCAGTCACATAACTAACACAAAGTCAACAGACATAAACAGTGTGCTATTGTTCATCAGTCTTCATACTAAGTGGTGCTATGCATAGCACCTTCAAGCACTATGAAAGCTAACCAGTGGGGATGAAACTTCCATGTAAGTAGCAACTTCATCTCTTCATGTCCTGTGATTCATGTATGTAGAGTCTTCAGCAATAATGTTTTACCATCAAGTTATGGATGGTGACTGTGAACAATGGCAATAGCCTGTAACATTTAGGGGGTCTATTGGATTCCATTGACAAACAATTTAAAAAGAAGAACCCTAAACTTGAAACTGGACTTTCTATTTATAGTTCATGTGGTCCAGGGGAGAGATTGTCCCTCCATTATAGATGTATATATGATAACTCCATTTAAACTCTTTTGCATGTGTATGTACATTAGGAACCTTCTGCAATAGTTGACTTCCCTATGATGTTTTCAAAGTTCTTTAATTTTAGTAGTTCCCTCCCAATACGTCTCCTCCCCACTCAGCCATCCCTATTCTATTATTCCCTTTCCCCCTTGTCACCACCTTCATTCTAGTCTCTTGCCCTCAAGCACTATGGCCCCTTACTACTCTCCTGCATTCTATTGATACTCCAATTTAAACACACATACATAAATATTAAAAGCTAGCATCCATGTAGGAGAGATGTCTTAGCTGGGTTTCTATTGCTATTGTTGTGATTAAACACAATATGTTGCAGTTTATATTCAAGTCACACTGCATCATTTAGGGATCTCAGGCAGGAGCTGAATCAGAGAGCAAGAGGAAATGCTGCTTCCTGCCTTTTTCTATCTTTAGATCTCAGACTGATTTCTTATGCATCCCAAGGTCACTCGCATAGCATTGACACCACTGACAGTGAGATGGGCCCTCCCACATCAATTATTAATCAAGAAAATGGCCTACCTTCTCACCTACAGGCAATCTGGAGGGAAGCGTTTCCACAACTGAGGTTCTTCTTCCCAGATAATGCTAACTTATGCCAAGTTAACAACAACAAAAAGAGGACAATTGACCACTTGTCAACTTGACACACAAACACATTACTATTAAACTATAACCTTTTCTTTTTTGTTGTCCCAAAAATGTCATGTTAAAATTAATATGACAATTTCAAACAGTCCAACATAAAATTCTCATAGTCTTTACATTTTTCAACATTTGAAAGTCCAAAGTCTCTTTGGAATATTCAAAATTCTCTCTGAAAAATCTGGAGTCTCCCTGAAATATCCAACATCTCTCTAAAAATATCCTAAGTCTCTCTAAAATATCCAGTGTGTCTCTAAAATACCTAAAGTCTTATAACTCTGGATTCCTGTAAAATCAAAATAAGTTACCTACCTTTACACTACAAGAAAGAACAACCAGGGCACAGTCATGGTCAAATCAAAGCAAATGGAAGTCCAATAGTGTAAAGCTCAGTGTTAGACATCTGGGACTCACTCGTGATCACCTGAGTTCCAAAGGGCTTGTAACTCCATCTTCTCCTCTGGCTCTGCCATCCATACCACATAGTTTGTCTTGTAAGCTCACAGTGGACCCACTACACCTGATGCTGTACTTAGCAGTCATCCCATGGTGCTGGCATCTCCAAATCATGGGGTCTCTCCTGAAGCTGAGGCTATACCTTCACTATAGCTTCTCTTGACCTCTTCACAGACTCAAACCCTGATACATAAAGCCAAGTCTCACCCTCTTTCCATACTTTCATTCCTAGGTTTTCACTGCAACTGAGAATGCACCTTCACCAATGACCTCTCCTGTCCACTATTCAGGAACTTCAACCCTGCCACATGAAGCCAAGCCTCAAATGTTCTCCATGACATCTTCAATCCTGCAGCATCTAACCTATTCAAGTCAATAACACATGGCTCTTACATATTACGAAGATTAGCTGCCAGCATAAGATGCAGCCTTGGTTCCCTCTGGACATGTACTGGCACTGAAGGCACACTTCACCTTAATGATGCTGTTCTTCTCTTAATAATAGCTGATTTCTCATCCACAGCTAACCAGTGTAAATTGTCCCAGTAAACCAAAGGTTTTACTACAGTGGTGCTAGTCTCTTCTTAATCACAGTTAATTTTTCAACCTAGCTGATCTGAGCCATGTATTCTCAATTCAAAACCACATGAATATAGTCTTTAGGGGACTTTCAAACTTCCCTCTGAAACTTCACAAAACAGCCTACATCATCTGCATTTCTCTCAGCACTTTCCAAAGCTCCCACAGAACAGATGACTGAGCTCTGATCATTCAACAACTTTTGCAGACCAGAAAAATGCTACCACAAGAGATAATGTGTGGCATTTGACTTTCTGGGTCCAGGTTAATTCACCAGGGATGATTATTTATACCTATATTCAATCGCAAATTTTATAATTTTTCACTTTTTTGCAATTGAATATAATTCAATTGTGCACATGTCCCATATTTTCATTATATGTTCATCCACTGATGGAAATTAAGGCTGCTTCTATTACTGGCTATTGTGAATAGAAACAGTGATAAATGTGAATGAACAAGTATCTGTGTAGTAGGTATGGAGTTCTTTGTTTTTATGCCCAACAGTGGTATAGCTTTATCATACAGCAGATTTAATTATGGCTTTTCAAGAAACTGTCACGCTGATTTCCACAATGACTACACCAGTTTATATTCCCACCAACAGTGCCTAAGTGATTCTCCTTCCCTACTCCTATGCCAGCATTTTTTGCACTTGTCTTTATACCCACAGCCTGTGGCATTTCTCAGCCCTCATCAGAGAAGAGTTTTGTTTTGTTTTATTTTGTTTTCAGCAAACAGCTATTAATATGGAGACTGACAACAGGTCACTGTACAGAGAACAGAGACTGGGGAGTGTTGAGCCGGATCTGGGGTATCGACACCGTGCCATCTTCACAGGGCTTGGAAACCATGGCAGAGGAGGGCAGGAAGACTGTAAGAGGCAGAAGTAATCAATGACTATAAGAAAATGCTGTTTTCTGCACATGAGAGGGTTGCTGCGCACATGAACTCATAGGAGCTGTGGACACATGCACAAGATTTATACAAAATCCACATGGATGGGATAAAAATCAGAAAGTTCCACTCCTGAGGAGCTATTAGCCATTGATAGCTCCTGGGACTTTATCATTCCCTGACTTCTCTACTTCCAACTGACAAAGAGGTGAAGAAAACTTCTCCACTATTCAGTTCTAAAGCCATGACACACTACTGCCTATGTACAGAGAGTCACACGCACAGTGATGGACTGAAGACTGAAACTGTGATAAACAAAGACAAAGATTCTCCTTGTTTTGTTAGGTATTTTGGTCACAATGATAAAAAGCTAAATAATACACTCTTAGAACTAAAGCATTTTACTTATTTATTTTTACATGCGTGTATTTGTTTGTTTATTGATTTTTCAAGAAGGTTTCTCTGAGTAAACTAGGCTGGCTTTGAACTTACAGATTTCCCTGCCTCTGACTCCCAAGTGCTGGGATTAAAGTGTACACCACCACTGCCTAGATGGAGCATTTAATTTTATAATCAACAAATGTTAAATTTAAAGAGATAGCTATAATTCAATACTAATAGTAGGTGGTATAAACACACTTACACAGACAAATATACATAAATAAAAATAAGGTAAATATTTTGTAAAAATCAGCCAAGAAACATCAGAGTTGATCTACACTATTAAATGAATTAACAGACATTTATGGAATAGTCTATCTAACATTCATAATATATATAGCTCCATCCTCCCAGCTGCCAACAAATTTTATCAGTGCATGGGACACTGCATAAAATAGAGAACATGTTAAGCCAGAAGATAATTCTTAATCACACAAATCAATTAAAATCATACTCTAGGCACACATTTAATGCCAGTGCTTTGGAGAGAGGCAGATCTCTGTGGTTTCAAGGCCAGCCTTCTTACACAGAGAACTCCATGCATCCAGGGATGCATAATGAAACTCTGGCTCAAAAAAAAGAAAAAAGTCTTTTCTGATAAAGATAAAATGAATCTAAAAGTCCATATTTTAAAAAAATCTTTAGAAAGTATACAAATATATGGAGATTGAGCAACATGCTTTTGAATTTTGAAGAAGTCAGAAAAGCAAACAGCATTTCTTGCAATGAAGGAAAATGGAAATACAGCATATGAAAACTAGTGGAATACAGCAAAAGCTCCAGTAAGAGGGAAGTGTAAAAATGAGTGCTTTATACTAACAAAAGAGAAATACTTCAAATAAACAACCTAATGGTATATGTTGATGGCTTAAAAAGAGGAACAAAAAAGTCCCAAATTAGTAGAAAAATAATATAAGCCAGATCAAAACTAAATAAAATAGTTTTAAAAATAATACATTCAGTCAATAAAACAAAGAATACTTCTATGAAGAGATAAATAAAATTGACAAAAATAGAGATAGAAAAATGTAATTATAATCAATATCACTGAAACTTGAAGAAGAATTAGGGATTGTTTAAAAAACTGTATGCTAACAAAGAGAAAATCTGAAATATGTTGACACATATAACCTTCCAAAAGAAAAGTAATTGGATATTAAAGGCCTAAACAGACAATACTCAATTCTTTAAAACCCCAAAAGAAAATTCCAGGACCAGACAATCTCTGCTGAGATTGTCTCATCATATTTTAAAAGAATTAACACTACTGCTTCCTAAACTATTCCACAGAACTGAAAAAAAGAAACCTCTTACACTCTTTCTACCAAACTGATGCACCAAAGAAAAGAAAACTAGATACTAATAATCGTAAAAATATATAAATGCAAATTAAAAAAAATACTGATAAATCTAATTGGACAGCACATCAAAATGATTACACACCATGGTTAAGTTGGTTTCATTCCAAGACTGCAAGGATGGCTCAACATACAAAAATCAAATTCAATGTATCACATAAATAGATAAAAATAAAGGAGAAAGATAATATAATCCTCCAAATAAATGTAAAAATAATAAAATTCAATATCCATTTATAATGAAAATCTGTGAATCAAATATTATATAAGTATATGATAAACCATTACTAACCCAAATAGAAAAAAAAATAAATTTTTTTCCTCTAAGTCCACAAGACAAAGGTGTCAAATCTTAACATTTATATTCAATATATATTTTAAATTTATTTTGAGCAATTGGGCAGGAAAACATGAGATGTATGTGAATATAGGGAAGGAGGAAGCCAAAATATCCCTCTTTGCAGATGATATGATTCTATACATAGAAAACTAAAAGATTGTTTGAATAGATAAATTCAGTAAAGTAGCAGGATAAGCATAAAATATTCAGTAGCTTTTCTATACATTATTAATGAAATTTGCCAACATGAAGCCATGAAACAAATTACATTCATAATATCCTCAGGAAAATGAAACACTTATCAATTAAACTTATCTAAGGAAGTTAAAGACTTCTATAATGGTAATTACAACATACAGAAGAAAGAAACTGAAGAGGCACTAAATATGGAAAGGCTCCCCACTTCCATGAATTAGAAGATCTTTAAATTGTTCAAACTACTCAAAGAAATATGTAACTTATATATAATAATCATCAAAATATCAATAGCCTTTTTTATAAAAGTAGAAGAGGGAATCAATCCTAAAAATTCATGTGAAAACACAGAAGATCCAATTGCCCAAGACATCTTAAGCAAAAACAACACTGATGGTACATCATAATACCTGATTTGCAGACAGAATCAGACTCATTATAACAAAACACCATGGTACAAGAAAAAAACATACCATAAAGTAAACCAACATGGCTACAGCCAAAGGCAGAGAGAGAGAGAGAGAGAGAGAGAGAGAGAGAGAGAGAGAGAGAGAGAATGAGAATAACCTCTAACAGACAGATCTGGGAAACTAAATATCCATACGCAGATAACTGAATTTTAACTCATGATGATTAATCTTGATTGCCATCTGATCAGAACCTAGAATCATAAGAGAGACAAACCTCTGGTCTTATCTGTGAGGAACCAACTAGATTGGACTAAGGTGACAAGACCCACCCTAAATGTAACACTAGGTCCCAGCCTACATAAAAAGGAAAGAGATAACTAAGCATTTGTGTTCATGTGTTCATGCTGTCTGCTTCCTGATTGTGGATGCAATGTGACCAGCTGCTTCATGCTTCTGTTGCCCTGGTGTCTTAGGATTTCATTGCTGTGAAGAGACACCATGACCAAAGCAACTCTTATAAAGGAGAACACTTAAATGAGGCTGGCTTACAATTTCAGAGGTTCAGTCCATTATCATCATGGCAGGAAGCATGAAGCAGGCAGGCACACATGGCACTGGAGGAGGAGGTGTTGAAGACAGACAGGATGAGACTGACTCTTCCACATTGGGTGGAGCTTGAGCATAGCATCACAAAGCCCACCCCCATAGTGAACACTTCCTCCAATGAGGCCACACCTACTCCAACAAGGACATACCTCCAAATAGTGTCACTCCCTGTGGGCCAAGCATTCAAACACAATTTTGGGGGGTCAAACCCATCCAGACAACTACCCCTGTATTTGTAGCCTTAATGGACTGTAAACTCAAACTGTGAGCCAAAATAAACAGTTCTTTCCTGAGTTCTTTTTCTAGGTATTATGTGTAGCAATGAGAACAATAACTAGTAGAACTCAATTCAAATCAGCTCAAAACAGCTCAAAGATTCTAATATAAGCCAGAAGGTATGCAACTACCAGAGGAAAACATGGGAAAAATATTACAAACTACTGAAACAGGCAATGGTTTTCTAGATTGGACTCTATAAGCACAAAGAAACAAACAAAATTCATGGAAATGAGACTAGATCAAATTAAGCTTCTGCACAACACATAGAACAATTAGCAAAGCAAAGGGATGACCTACAGAATGAAAATTGTTCATCAGCAGAACATGTAAGGAGTTCAAACAACAATGAAATGTAAGTAAAACAAACTGAAAAGGAGAAATTATCTGAATGGGTACTTCTTAAAAGAAGAAATGGGGCCGGGCGGTGGTGGCACACGCGTTTAATCCCAGCACTTGGGAGGCAGAGGCAGGCAGATTTCTGAGTTCGAGACCAGCCTGGTCTACAGAGTGAGTTCCAGGACAGCCCGGGCTACACAGAGAAACCCTGTTCGAAAAAACAAACAAAAAAAAAAAAAAAAAAAGAAGAAATGGAGATAATTGGTAAATGTATGGAGGAAAATACTCAATAAAATTAGGTAAATGAAGAACAAAACTACAAGAAGACTCCATCATCCTGCCCCACTTCAGATAGCTATTATCAAAGGTGATAGTCAATAGGTAGTAGGTAGATAGATAGATGGATGGATGGATAGATAGATAGATAGATAGATAGATAGATAGATAGATAGTATAGGAGACACAGATGAGAATGTTGGAAACAGTGTAAAAAAAAGAAACTCTTATAGTTAATGTAAATGTACATTAGTGCAGGCACTATGGAAAACAATATGAAAACTCTTCAAAAATCTAGAAATAGACCTACTATAAGACCAGTTATCCTATGTCTAGATATATGACCAAATAAATAAATTCATCATACAAAAAAGATAGCAGCATACCTGTGTACTGCTATTCAACTAGCTAAGATATGAAATCTGGGTGCCCTGCAATGGATGTTAACAAAATAGTATATCCATGGTGGAGTACTATCAATTAAAAAGAATGAAACAGAGAAATCCTGTAATTAGCAAGAATAAAAACATGAAGTTAGGGGACATTGTGTTGAGCTAAATTGAGCCATATACAGAAAGAGAAAAATCAGATATTATTTTCTGTGTTTGAAATCAACTAAATAAATCAGAAGAAGGGTTACTAGGAACATGGCATAATGGGTGAGGAAGGTAGGAAAATGGTTAGACTTTATCAATCCATGGTATATCCATGTATAGAAATATCATGGCTAGCAGCATTGATTTGTTAATTGATATACATTTCATGAATTTTAGAAGACTCTCTTTGAAAAACCTTTAGTTAGTCTCTACTGAGTCCTCTGGACTCTCTCTCTCTCTCTCTCTCTCTCTCTCTCTCTCTCTCTCTCTCTCTCTCTCTTCTCTTCTCTCTCTCTCTCTCTCTCTCTCCTTGCAGGACCCAGTTTAAGAGAAAGAAAACCTCTATCCTGGATACATGATTCCTATCACCATCTTATCACAACAGACTGATGTTAGTAGTAATCTAGTCAAGTCACTGACCAAAAGTCCCCCCCCCAATCTTTTGCTTAGAGCTTTTCAGCCACTAGTTCCCACATTTCCTCACTGTTGACCTGTTGAGTTAGACTTGAGCCACTTTTCTCCCCTGTTGACAAGACTCCTTTGGCTTTTTCCACACCTTCCTCATTAGTCCACCTTACCAAGTCTAGTGATCATTTTAAGTTTTTCTTTCACAACCTGGAACTAAATAACTGTTAATAACTGGACAATAACTGTTAAAGTTGCAAAGCCCCATCATATCACAGTGTTTAAGGTGGGAAAAGTGTCTCTCTCACTCCTTCAGCCTGGCTGGCCTTGAAATTGTGATCCTTCTGGCTCAGATTTCAAAATAGTAGAACTGTAGTCCTGAGCCACCACCTGGCTCTGTGAGATTGTCGAAGTCAAGAAACTTTTGCATTATACAAATCATTCAAAAATGTACACATCTTAGCACACACAGTCATCTATCTAATCCAGTGTTACAGGCTGAAACAAAGAATGCCCAGCATGGCATCCATGTGATAAATCATGTGGTATCTGGGAATATCTGCTCTCTATGAAGCTGGGGCCTATGAGGAAAATGCACTTTTTTTTCCCCAATTATAGTTGGTTGGTTTGGATATGTTTTATTTTGTTTTGTTTCAAGTCTCTCAGAAAAAAAAAATGATACATTACCACGTCTTGATAAGGTGATCAGAAAAGTGGTAATAACACACGCACACGCCGCACACACACACACACAAACACACATACACATACATGTTTCTTTTAATGTCTTGAAAACTTTATAAAATGTAAGAGTGGTTTGAGAATGGACCACCAAATAGACTGTTTGCTTGCTTCTTGAAAAGGTGTCAGGAACTAACCTTGTACCACAGCTCCCCTCAGACAAATCCTGCCTGGAGAGAAATGGTCTCCCAAAAGTGCTGTCACTCCTAGGTTCACAGGTGAGAACACCACTATTACTCCAATAACTGGCCCAAAAGGGACCCGCCAGGAGCCCACAGGGCACGGAACTACAGATCCTCCTGGGACATGATCCTTCCAGTCTCCATCTGCACCCTGGAGCTAACTCTGTGCCATAGCTCTGGGCACCCAAATCCCATCTGGAGAGAACTGGTCTCCCAGGAGTGGTGACACACCTAAGACCACAGCTCTCTGCACACCATTACTGCCCAGAGAGGCCTGGTCACCCAAGAGTGCCAATATACATAAGATCACAGGCTCACGGGCTCACGGGCTCACGGACTCACGGGCTCACGGGCTCACGGGCTCACGGGCTCACGGGCTCACGGGCTCACGGGCTCACGGGCTCACGGGCTCACGGGCTCACAGGAGGGACAAGCTCCAGTCACAACCACAAAGACCAACGAACACCAGAGATAACCAGATGACAAGAGGCAAGCAACAGAAACCAAGGCTACTTGGCATTATTAGAACCCAGTTCTCCCACCACAGCAAGCCCTGAATAGCCCAACACATTGGAAAAGTAAGATTCAGATTTAAAATCATATCTCATGATGATGATAGAGGACTTTAAGAAGGACATAAATAACTCCCTTAAGGAAATACTGTAGAACACAAGTAAACAGGTATAAGCCCTTAAAGATGAACACAAAAACCCCTTAAAGAAATATAGGAAAACACAGACAAACAGGTGAAGAAATTAAACAAAACCATCCAGGATCTAAAAACGGAAATAGAAACAATAAAGATATCACAAAGGGAGACAACCCTGGAGATAGAAAAACTAGGAAATATATCAGAAGTCATAGATGCAAGCATCACCAACAGAATTTAAGAGATAGAAGAGAGAATCTCAGGTGTAGAAGATACCATAGAAAACATTGAAACAACAGTCCAAGAAAATGCAAAATACAAAAAGATCCTATCCAAAACATCCAGGAAATCCGGACACAATGAGAAGACTAAACCTAAGGATAATAGGCATAGAAGATAGTAAAGATTCCCAACATAAAAGGCCAGTAAATATCTTCAACAAAATTATAGAAGAAAACTTCCCTAACCTAAAGAAAGAGATGCCCATAAACATACAAGAAGCCAACAGAACTTCAAATAGATTGTACCAGAAAAGAAATTCCTACCATCACATAATAATCAAAAACCCAATGCACAAAACAAAAAAAGAATATTAAAAGTACAAAGGGAAAAAGTCAAGAACATATAAACGCAGATCTGTCAGAATTATACAAGACTTCTCAACAGAGACTCTAAAAGCCAGAAGATCCTGGGCAGATGTCATACAGATATTATAAGAACACAAATGTCAGCCCAGGCTACTATATCCAGCAAACTCTCACTTATCATAGCTGGAAAAAACAAGACATTCCATGACAAAACCAAATTTACACAATATCTTTTCACAAATCCAGACATACAAAGGATATTAAATGGAAAACTCCAACAAAAGGAGGGGAACTACATCCTAGAAAAAGCAAGAAAGTAATCTTCTTTCAAACCCAAAAGAAGAGAACCATACAAACACAATTCCACTTATAACAACAAAAATAATAGGAAGCAACAATCACTGGTCCTTAATATCTCTTAACATCAGTGGACTCAATTCCCTAATATAAAGACATAGACTTATAGACTGGATACATAAAAAGGACCCAGAATTTGGCTGGATACAGGAAACACACCTCATATCAAAAACAGACACTACCTCAGAGTAAAATGCTAGAAAACAATCCAAGCAAATAGACCCAAGAAACAAGATGGAAAGATGACCCATGCTCATGAATTGGCAGGATGAATATAGTGAAAATGGCCATCTTGCCAAAAGCAATCTACAGATTCAATGCAATCCCAATCAAAATATAACTCAATTCTTCATAGAGTAGAGCTATTTGCAAATTCATTTGAAATAAGCAAAAACACAGGAAAGCAAAAACTAGTCTCAACAATAAAAGAACTTCTGGTTGAAACACCATCCTGACCTCAAGCTGTATTAAAGAGCAATAGTGATAAATACTGCATGATATTGGTACAGTGATAGGCAGGTAGATTAATAGAATAGAATCAAAGACCCAGAAATGAACACACAGATCTATGGTTACTTGATCTTAGACAAAGGAGCTAAAATCGTCCAGTGGTAAAAAGACAGCATTTTCAACAAATGGTGCTGGTTCAACTGGAGGTCGCATGTAGAATAATGCAAATCAATCCATTCTTGTCTCGTGATAAAAAACTCAAGTCCAAGTGGATCAAAGACCTCTACATAAAACCAGTATACTGAATCTAATAGAAGAGAAAGTGGGGGAAGATCCTTGAATGCATGGGCACAGGGGAAAATTTCCTAAACACATCACCAATGGCTTATGCTCTGAGATCAATAATCGACAAATGGGAACTCTAAAATTGCAAAGCTTCTGTAAGGCAAAGGACACTGTCAATAGGACAAAATGGCAACTAACAGATTGGGAAAAGATATTTACCAATCTTACATCCAATAGAGGGCTAATATCCAATATATACAAAGAACTCAAGAAGTTAGACTCCAGAGAACAACCTACTAAAAAAAAAATGATAACACAGAGCTAAACAGAGAATTCTCAACTTTGGAATATCGAATAGCTGAGAAGCACCTAAAGAAATGTTCAACATCCTTAGTCATCAGAGAAATACAAACCAAAACAACCCTGAGATTTCACCTCATAACAGTCAGAATTGCTAAAATCAAAAACTCAGGTGACAGCAGATACTGGCAAGGACATGGAGAAAGAGAAATACTCCTCCATTGTTGGTGAGATTGAAAGCTGGTACAACCACTCTGGAAATCAGTCTGTCAGTTCCTCAGAAAATTGGACATAGTACAACCTGAGAACCCAGCTATACACTCCTGAGCATATACCAAAAGATGTTCCAACATATAACAAGAATACATGCTCCACTATGTTCATAGCAGCCTTATTTATCATAGCCAGTAGCTGGAAACAACCCAGATGTCCCTCAGCAGAGGAATGGATACAGAAAATATGGTGCATTTATACAATGAAGTACTAGTCAGCTATTAAAAACAATGAATTCATGAAATTCTTAGGCAAATGGATAGAACTAGAAAATATCATCCTGTGTGAGGTAACCCAGTCACAAAAGAATACATATGGTATTTACTCACTGATAAGTGGTTATTAGCCCAAAGGCTCAGAATACCCAAAATACAATTCACAGACCATATGAAGCTCAAGAAGATGAAAGACCAAAATGTGGATGTTCCAGTCCTTCTTAGAAGGGGGGACAAAAAGAGGTAGAGGGTAGGAGGAACTTGGGAGGAATAGAGGAGAGGGAAGGAGAAAAGGAGGACAGGATCAGGTATGGAAGGAGACTGGGATAGTATACAGAGTCAGGAAATTGAACAGAGGTATGTAGCAATGGAGGATGGGGAACTGGGAGTAGTCACTAGCAAATCCCAAATGCCAGGAAAGCAAGAGTCTCCCAAGTCCCAACAAGGATGAGATTTGCTGAAATGTCCAACAAAGGGGAGGAAGAACCTGTAAAGACCATATCCAGAGGTCAGGCAAAACCCCCAGTTGGGAGATGGGGCTACCACTCATCTCCAAATTTTTAACCCAGAATGGTTCCTGTCTAAATGAAGTAGGAGGACAAAGAATGAAGCAGAGACTGAAGGAAAGGCCATCCAGAGACTTCCCCACCAGGGGATCAATCCCATATACAGACACCAAACCCAGACAGGATTGTGGATGCCAAGAACTGCTTGCTGACAGGAACCTGTTAACCCTGTTTCCTGAAAGACTCTGCCAGAGCCTGGCAAATACAGAGGCGGATGCCCTCAGCAAACCATTAGACTGAGCACAGGGACCCCAATGGTGGAGTTAGAGAAGGGACTGAAGGAGCTAAAGGGGTTTGCAACCCCAGAACAACAATATCAACCAACCGGACCCCCCAGAGCTCCCAGGGACTAAACCACCAACCAAGGAGTATACATGGAGGGACTCATGGCTCCAGCTGCATATGTACCAAAGGATGGCCTTGTCTAGCATCAATGGAAAGAGAGGCCCTTGGTCCTGGGAAGGCTTGATGTCCCAGTGTAGAGGAATGCCAGGGTGGTGAGGTAGAAGTGAGTGGGTGGGTGAGGGAGCACCCTCATAGAAGCAGATGGAATGGGGATAGGATAGGGAGTTTGCAGAAGGGAAACCAGTAAAGGGGATAACAGTTGAAATTTAAATAAATAAAATATCCAATAAAACAAAAAGAAAGAAAAAGTGTCAATAGGATCCTCTGGGAACTTTCCATGACTATATTTCTAAAACCAAGTCTTTATTTTATTTCACTATTATTTTTGATAAATAAATTTATTGCTTTCAAAAAATTTCCAGGAAGTAGAAAAAAATGAGTGAGAACGAATAACAATTGATCATTTCTGGGAAAATATATAACAGACACATTTTATGAAACCGAAATAAAAATTAAAACTCTATATCAAGGGCCACAGTGTTAATGGATTTTGGAACATGGTTTGTAGGGAGCCATGGCGTGCCGTGTCCTCATCAGCATGAGCTCTGGTCATCTGGGGGTCTGCTACTCAGTGACCAGTCCTGCAGTGTGGAAGACAAAACGTGTCCCTTAAAGCCTTTGTGTGGAAGGAAGTCAGCAGTGAGTGCTCTGTCGGATTTGCTCTTTGTCAGGTGAGACAACATAGTGTTGGTCTCATGAACACCTCCAAGCTGATGTCTGTGACCCCAGCAGAAGTCAGGGTCTGCTGCTCTTCAGAAGCAAGCTTGGATCCTTATAAGCTAAATAATGCAGTTAGCAATGGAAAATGTTGGCACACTTCTCTGTCCTTTAACTTTATTTAACAAGCCGTGATTGATCTGCCCTGGTACTCTTTAGGCTTCATCGTGTAGCACTTGCTTCTGCTTTCTGGGGGCAGTTGTGATATCGCACATACCATTGGGAGTCAGGAAATGAAAGCTATAAAAACCAATTATTGAGATGGTGACTACTTTTAATTTTCCATACTAAGGCTGGACCCTGAAGGGCCTCATGGATCCTAGGCAAGTGCTCTACCACTGAGCCACCTCGATCCTGTAAACCTGCCATGTGGTTTTACAACTAGGATGTTTTTCAGTGCTAGGATCCAAGCCAAAGCCTTGAATACTGTAAGCATGTGCTTTACGAGTGCTAAATAAGGACTGAGGACAAACTTTTGTACAGTTTCTAAGTCTGGTATTCCAGGAACACACCAAGCCAGAAATCCTTTATCAATTCCAGCAATGAGAAGCCTTGCTCTAAGAAATATTTGCTGCAGGCATGCTCTGTGCTTGGAATTGCCATGGGTAGGTACTGCAGTGACTGAAGAACTAAGCTCTGGTCATCTGGTTCTTGCTCTTTACATCAAATATGGAAAGACACAGTCAACAATATCAGTACCACTTGTGATAAATGTTTAGTAGGAATGGCAGAGAACAAGGGTGGAGAGTGACTGCCCAAGGGGCAGGGGTGACAATACAATAAACAGAAATTACTCTGGAAGGTAACCCAGGATATGAACTTCAGAGGATGAATAGAAGGCGAGCAGGCATAGATCTGGATGAAAGTTGGGGAAACTAGAAACCTGAAAGGCAGGAAAGTATTTACCCAAGCCCTTGCAGAAAGCTAATGTGACCACAGAAGCAGAGATCTGGGGAAGACAGGGCTGAGAGGAGTCAGGAGGAGGTATGGTAACCTGAAGATGTACGTCCTCAGACCACAGGAAAGACGCACTGCTTGTCTTTCAACAGATAAGGCGGTTTGGCAAGACTGTAAGTCAACAGAGCAGTGTGTCATAACGAAAGATCCCTGGTTCTGGGGGCAAAAGAGATCCTGCCAGTATTACCATATTTATTTAAATTACTGGTTCACACAAGCATGTCAACATGAGTTCACAAAGTGGCATTAATTTTAGCAAAGACCCATAAAGCATTTTGCCTCCACTTTTAAGTAACTATTGCTTTAATACGTTATCAAAAGCACAGTATTGCAGAAATTTAGTTTTTGTTAATTTTTAATTTGATGTTTGAGCGCCCCCTTGTGGCTGGATGTGAACAGCCTCCTTGGTAAAGTCAATTTTCAGAAAACAAAGAAACTAAAAAAACAAAACAAACATCAGCAACAAAGTCTACCTTCTAAGTAAATATAAGAAGCTCACAATATAATTGAGATTTAATTAGAGTTAAAAGGAATCCTATTATTAACTTTTGTACATGGCTGTACTGATATGAGTCTGCATTTACTACATTATATGCACTGCAGAATATATTGTATGATGTGGGTGTTGTCCATGCTTGCTGTTGTCCAGGCAGCCTTCTTGCTGACATCTGCTACAAATTAGAGTTAGATATAAAATATGTGTCCCTCTCTTCAAAACTAATTTTACCAAATAATAGAATGTGTTTTTTAAAATCGGCACCAACCAGTCAGAATAAATAAATCTTAATGTTCCATCTTCTTAGTAAGAAATAGAGAGTAATGTATTTTATTGACTCAGAAAATATAAATAAGAATAAGCATTCTCTTTATTAATCACATTCTATAGCTGTTGAGAGACAGACTGAATTGGAAAGAAAAATGTAAGCAGTTGGGCACCAGGGACTTTCTCACTGGTGTATCCCCCCACTTAATAAGAATTACTACCCTGAAACTTGCTCTCTGAAGGCACATCCACTCCAAAATATCTCATTTTCAACTCATTTTGATGTGTAGAAGACATCCTTGTGGTGGCGATAAGAGTGGGAGAAGCTATTTAGCTCTGGAGAGCTGGGACAGGTCACCTGAGTGTAGGGTTAGATTTTTGTCAACTTAATTCTCTGACTATGTCTTCTTGGTTCTATTTATTACTCACTATGTATTCCCAGTGTATTTAGAAATTTCAAATAGAGGCTGCTAAAATGATTTAGAACAAACCCACTGGGTAGCCCCTGGAACCAATAACCAGAAGATAACCATAGTAATGGTGTCTTCCCTTGAACAAATAGGAATATCATGAAGAATGATACTTGAAATCTAACTAGGTCCTCAAAGCAGCACTGCAGTCAGAGACTGTCTAAAGTGAACTAGTACATCAAATGTTTCACATATATATTGCATATGACAACACATTGCATGTGACTATTTTCTGACCAGTTTTGTGAACTACCCAGGATAATATATGGAGAAAATTGTACTTGGCCATTGAAATAGCATTAATTGGAAGTGCTACAGAATTGTTTCCAGAAATGACTCATGAAGATGGTCATAACCTAAAGAAAAAGACCTGGACCTGTTGCTGTCTGCATACAAGTGGCCACAGACACTGGGAACAGAAATGAATCTTAATAGTGTAATACTGATTTATGTTCTATGAAGTGCAAAGCAGTGCAGCCCCAGCCCTCTCGTCGCTTTTGCTGTTATTGCCTTCTAGGGGTTCAGATGTTGGTCACCTGGTCCTCAGTATGTCACTGTGACAGTGATAAGATCTTTAAAATGGTGCAGCCAATAGTTTTCACTGGAAGGTGCTATCCACAATGCTGGGGAAGAAAAGTCTTCAACAATCTTGGGAATTGGGAATAAACAATTATGGGAATAAACAATTCCTTTCTGATTGGATGTAAGCCCAGCTTCACAGAAGGAACTAGTGCTGTGAATCTGGCCAGAACCTATGGCTAGGAATCACAGTGGTAAACCTATGGCTATTATTTGCTAAATAGACATTGTATTAAACTTTAATCAAATTTGAATTTCTCTACATGTATGTTAGTGCAGCTCTCAAACTTCATCAAAGAAGGTTTCTCATGCAATGTGTGGAAATTAATGCAGATTGCTCAAAGTACAAAGAATAACGATGCAATGTTCAGCCACAGATAGAACATCTATATCCTACCCCTCCCTGCATGGCTTGGGAGCTATCATGGAAAGGGGAGTGGAAAGATTATAAGAGCCAGATGCTAGGACATCAAAAATAGTGTCTTCTGGATGTGGGAGGACTGTATTCATGACCTTAGCAGGTGTGGTTGCCTGCAGAAGACACGCACATGATTAAGCCAGTCAACTCCCACTATGGACAAGATAGAGGCACACAAGCCTTCACTTCTTGCAAAGGAGATATTGGCAGTTGATGGCTTTGAGGGCAGAAAGAGTCAGTTTTCTTTAAGGGTGTGGCCTCTGTTAAATTGTGTTCCAGTGGATGGCCTCACACCCATGAGTATATGGGTAAAATGGACTTTGGGAACTAGAAAAAGTAGAGGAGATAAAGTTGGGAGGGATGGACAGGGCATGGATCTGAAAAGAGTTAAAGAGCAGAGGGGCAGTGAATGTGATTGAAATGCAATATATATATATATATATATATATATATATATATATATATATATATATCTTAAAAATTAAAATTAAAGCCTGCAGACTTCAGGCTAGGAGGTATCTCAATAAAAGAACGTCCTCCACAGGCATGAGTGCAAGAATCTGAGTCTCCAGCAGCCATGTGAAAAATTAGATATGGCTGCACATGTCTGTAACGCATCATTGGAGCACAGACAGATAGATCCCAGGATGTCCTGGGTCTACCTGAAAGAGCAAGCTTGCAACTCAATGCAAGACCCTACCTCAGTGCAAGAAGACAGAAAGCAATGGAGGAGGACAGTCAACATCTCGTGCTGGCCTCCATCAAGAGAAGTCAGAGCAGGAGGTCAACGCAGGTTTCTAGAGGCCAAAACTGAAGCAGAAACATAGAAGTATGGTGTTTGCTGGCTTGTTTTCCATGACCTGCCTAATTTGCTTTCTTGTAGAACTCAGGACAGTCTTCCCAGGGGGAGTACAGTTTATGTGGGCTGGACTCTCCTCCCTCATTAATCATTAATCAAGGAAAAGGTACACAGACTTGCCTATAGACCAGTCTGATGGAGACAACTGCCCAGTGTGGTTGCCTTTTCACAGATGACTTCAGTCTGTGTCAAGTAGACAAAAAAAAAAACAAAAAACAAAAAACACCTGAATAGCATTTTAATTCTCCTGGCAGCTGTCAAGGAATTACTATATGCCCACAAGTGAGGGTGAAACTAGTACAGAGTTCATGACAGAGCTGTACAAGAATCCAGCTAAAAGAGGAAAAAGCAAATGGAAAGGATAAGACTAGACAAGGGAGAGCAGCCAGGACAGACTGTCTGTATCCCTTGGGGACTTTAACTTAGTCCAGAATATTCTCTTCCCAACTCCATCTCCACACTGTGGTTTTGGACAATTCACATTCAGCTTCACAGAACTCAGTAATATATATATATAAAAGTTTCAAATGCTATCTGAAGGTCTGTGATAAGAAAAGTGGATTACCAACAATTCCAGATGTGCCATTCAACTCTGATCCTCGTGGCCCAGCCTCCATCCGCAGACTCACAGGCATGACCAGGTGATCACAGCAAGAGTAGCTAGGGGTCTCAGGGAAATTATGTCACTGGTAATCTTTGAACTATAACTAGAGAATCCATTTCACTTCCAAAGAGATTCCCATAGACAAGAAAAATTAAACGTCCATCAGTTTAGCCCATTTCAAGACTAAGCATCAGAAGGGAGGATAAATGATTTTTTTCTTCCAAGAACATTGACTTTTATATAATAGGATAAGGTCATAACTACTTTTCTAGAGAAAGAATCTCTCCAGTGGCACCATGAAAACTGAGAATAAGGCCTTAGCTGACAATCACAGCCACACCCACTCATTTACATATGCCACGCACCTGATCTCATCATCCACCTCCAGGATGCCCTCCAGTAACCCAAGAGCAAGCTATGAAAGGCAAAAGGCTCACAAACATTGTTACATCAACACGACAGCCGTCTGAGGCCACTCCCCTACCTACTTTGTGTAGCTCTTGCGTGTTAGCCTGACTCACCTACAGATCGTGAGGGTAGTTCCTACCTGAGCACCTGCTTCCCAGCCTTGTAGTTTTACCATCTGTTCTCTGTACGGCAGCCACAATAATTCCTTGACTGCCAGCATCAAGGTCTATCATTCTCTTGCTGAAACCCTTCCAAGGCTTCTCTCACTCCAGAAGAAACAAACCCTGCAAGCGCCCACATTTCCTGCCCTTGCTCACACCTTTCCCTGGCCCTGTCCACTGCTTACTCTTACTCTGCTTGCTCTCTCCTGCCCCAGACTTCTTGCTATTCTTGACACATACTCCAAACCTAGATAGCCGCCTGCTGCTGCTGGTTTTGCTTTTGTGTGAAGACCTGTCTCTGGTGAACTCCATGGCTACCTGCTGTCTTCTCATGGGTTGCCTTATAAACCTGTGCCTGTGATGTCTTGGATCATTTCCATTTCAAAACATTCTGCATTGATCCTAACCTGACTCCTCTCCCATAACATTCAGCTCATCCATCTGACACCTGCTGTACCACGTGTGTGTGTGTGTGTGTGTGTGTGTGTGTGTGTGTGTGTGTGTGTGTGTGTGTGTGATCTGTCTTCTGGACACAGTTCTTCCATCACCACAGACTGCCCACTGATGCATCCCCAGAACCAACAGCAAACCATGCTTCTGTTACAGACGTAATAGGTGTCCACCTTTGTTTAATACGTTATTTAATTAAGCATTCAGTGTTACCTGATCAATAATAGAAACTAAATAAATTGAAGGGGTTTTTTTCAGTTTATTTATTTATAGTCTATGTTTGTTGTCTGAATGTATGTTGTGTATCATGTGCATGCAGAGGCCAGAGAGGGGCATGAGATCCCCTGGAACTGAAGTTACAGACATATTTCAGATGGGGTGTGTGTGTGTGTGTGTGTGTGTGTGTGTGTGTGTGTGTGTGTGCTGGGAATTAAATTTGAGTTATCTGCTAAAGTAGCAAGTGCTTTTAACCATGATACAACACCTTGAATGGTTTATTACCACAGGTTTTACAGAGGCCCCATCCATGATGGAAAGAAGTACATACTCTTGTTTGAAGAACCCTTGTTCAAATTAGGAATGAAGTTTTTCAAAGGCAACTAGAAAGACAGAGAGGACTCAGCACATGCCCAAACAACGACAGCAGCAGCAACAAAAGGACTCAAAAAACAAGAATATTGCTCTGCTAATTAAGGACAAAACCTACCATTGTTTGAATAGCCTTCTGGGAATGACCCAAAATAGAAGACTATCTATTTTACCAGAGTACCTTCTCTAACCTTAAATACACACACACACACACACACACAACACACACACACACACACACACTTCTACCTGTAGAATATCATGTAGCCCTAGTTATTACAGGTTCAACTTCTCCCCTGGCCCCCTGCCCCAACCCTCTGTAAAAGCCCAAACTAGCACCTAAGATTCCTGGCACAGCTTCTCCATGCTAATGAGGAATCTCAGTAGCTGAAGCCTTCAGCTAATGACTTTTGCCCACTCTGGATACTTCTACCTCCCACCTCTGTCCCTAAAACTATATAACCCTTGAATCACCCCAAGTAAAGTTGATCTGTCTCCCAGCAGCTGGTCCTGCTGTCCTCATTAATGTAAGTACTCATAGGGCTTCTGAACGCCCAGTCCATCTCTCTGTTCCATCTGTCCTTGCAGACCAGTATCGGCCAACAATCCCTAGGAGCTGGGAGGGTCACCCAAGAACTCAGTCCACCAGAGTGGGGCTAGCATGGCAGAGTGGTTCTGCCATTGGCCCCAGAAGCAGAATCAGTGTTTATGCTGGCAGTAACAGGTGTCAGACATTGTTCACATCACAGTAGCCAGGAAACAGAGCACGGGCTAGAGAAAGAAATTCACCCCTAGTGAACTTCTCCCAACAGCCAGGCCCCCTCTCACCTGGAGCCTCTCAAAACAGTGCCACCCATTATTCACAACATGAACCTAGAGCGAGGATCTTTCAGATTAAAATAATAATAATAATAATAATAATAATAATAATAATAATAATATAATAATAATAAAGTGTCATTCTCATCCCTTGTGACAACACACAGCGGAGAACCCAAGAGTCATCTCTTTTGGGCATTATTACCACACAACAAACTATGAAGGGGAAACAAGTCATTTCATCTCACCATTTCATTAATATAAAAGGCAGGAGTTCAGTGGGCACCACTAGGACAGGCTGATCTCTGTTCCACAGTGTCTGGAGTCTCCGCTAGGAAGACCCTAGTTACCTCAGTTACCATAGTAACTGA